>JZKD02S1810573.1:71205-87189 GCA_000966675.3 Picea glauca
GGAATTGAGCATATACAGTGCGCAGCTACCTTTGAAACAAAAGACTTCCCTGGGTTGATAATTTATGTTTCACTTGGTTGTTTGAAATTAATTAAGCAATTATAGTGACCAACAGTCACCACCTGTGGTCATATGGAACATACATCCCGAAGTGTTTCTGTGTGAAATTTAACACACAGAGTAAGAATTTTATGTCAAGAGGGAACATTGAACCATATAGGATCTGGATTTTTTCCTGATTGATATTAAGTGATCACATTCATCCAATGAATTGGAGAGATAATCTAAAAGATAAAATATGATCTGTTGAAGAACTGGGGATGCAAGAGAAGCTTAATAAGGAAATTAAAAAGGAACGAGATTGAGTTAAAAGAAATCGATCCATAACTGTGATCGATTTATGAAAAACAATCTCACCCAATTGAAAATCGTTCACGATAATGTTTGAATGATAATAGAGAAAACCAAATGTTATTATTGTTAATTTAAATGAAGAGGTGCAATGGTCCAAACAAAGGGACACAATTCTTCATAGTTCACACCTGTTGGAAGACTATATAAACGAGAAAGAGTGGTGAGAAGAAAGTGTCTCTACAGTCCAGATCATAAGATCAAAATAGAAGCAGATTCCAAGAATAGGAATTGATGATATTGATGACGTGAGGGTGGAAGGGAGGAGCACAAAAGGATTCATATCCTTTACTAAGTAAAGTGTGAAAGTTAAGGGAGTTGGTGCTTCCCAGGGTTGGTGACCTAAAGTTAAGGGAGTTGGTGCTTCCTAGGGTTGGTGTCCTAAAGTTAAGGGAGTTGGTGCTTCCTTGGGTTGGTGCCCTAAAGTTAAGGGAGTTGGTGCTTCCTAGGGTTGGTACCCTAAAGACAAGGGAGTTGGTGCCCTGAAGAAGGGGATTTCTGTCTCCCAGAGTTGGTGCTCTAAAAATTATTGGTTCCCTTCACTATTATTTATAAAACCTTGTAATTCATGTTAATTATATTTATATAATTGATTTTACATACAAGTCCATTGTTGATCTATTGTGGTAATCAATAAAATATAAAAGTAATTTCTAATTTTTGAAAAAGGGTAATACTGATTCACCACCCCCTGTCAATATTCCAACACAAGGCTCTTCAAGGCTTCTTCAAGTGGACACATCATCATAAATTTTAGGGGCTTCTAGGATTTTCTTTAGGGATTCTTCTAAGGTTGACATAAATGAAAATGAATTTTCCAACAATTCATTGCCATATTCTCCAAGATTGCACACCTAATAACATATTTGCAAAAGAAAGGAGTTCCAAGTGTGAAGATAATTTATAGTGCTTCAAAGATTTATCAATTAGTGCACCTATTTTGAAATTTGCAAATCCATATGAGAATTTTGTTGTGTGCACAAATGCATGCAAGGAAGATCTCAATGGAGTCCTTATGAAAAATGGACATATAATTTGTTATGAGTCCAAAAAATTGAAGGAGCATGAAATAAATTATGCTACACATGACTTAGAGTTGGAAGCCATAGTACATGTCTTAATTATGTAGAGGAATTACCTAATGGGAAGGAAAATTGAATTAAGGATAGACCATAGTGGTATGACATATTTGTTTGAACAACCAACACTAAATGCTAGACAAACTAGATGTCTGAAATTTCTTAGTGAATATAAATTTGATATCAAGCACATAAAGGAAAAGAGAACAAGGTGGTTGATGCACTTAGCAGAAGGGCACATAAAATGCATGCTAAAACCATTAGTATGTACATGACATATTTAAAATATAGAATTATAGAAATTGTAACAACGTATCAATGTTATGTGCAAGTTATAGACATATTATAGCAACACGATATACAACATAAATATAAGGATTACAAGATGGAAGATGATGGAGTCCTCTTATTTTGGAACATACTTTATGTTCCCAATTCTCAGGAATTGAGAAATTTAGTTCTAAAGGAGTTGCATAATGTGCAATACGTTGGACATCGTTGACATTAAAATAATATTACAACTGTAAAAGGCCAATATTTTTGGCCTGGTATGAAGAAAGATGTCATTGATTGTTTGGCTAGATGCATGGAGTGTCAGAAAGTAAAGGATGAGCACAAACACCCAACGATATTGTTGTAGTCATTGCCGATTCCTGAATGGAAATGAGAAGTTGTTACTATATTTTTGATTACCAAATTTCCCAGGACAACAAGGAAACATGATTCCATCATGGAAATGGTAGAAAAAATTACAAAGGCTACACATTTCATTCCCGTGAAAATAACTTATAAGGAAACCAATGTTGCAGAAATTTATATGAGAGAAATTGCCAGGCTACATGGTGTGCCTAAGGAAATAATGTCACACTGAGATCCCATGTTCACTTCCAATTTTTGGAAGGGGTTGTTTAAAGGATTTGGGACCAATTTGAATTTCAGTACAACATATCACCCAGAGTCAGATGGTCAGACATAAAGGATTAATCAGATAATTGAGGATATGTTGAGAATGTATGTAATGGAAAATCCTTCTAGATGGGAGGAATATATCCATTTAGTTGAGTTTTCTTACACTAATGGGTATCATAAATAATTGAATATGATCTCGTTTGAAGCATTGTATGGCCAAAAATGCAACACATGAGTAAGTTGGGATAACCCAACAGACAGAGCCATGATTGGAACATAATTGTTAAGGGAAATGGAAGAACATATGGTAAAGAGATATGCCAATAAAATAAGAAAACATAGAGAATTAAAAGTGGGAGAGCATGTGTTTTTAGAAGTTAAATCCAAGAGAAGCTCACTGAAATTGGGAAGTTTCCCAAAATTGGTAGTGAGATATTGTGGGCATTTTGAGACCTTAAAAAAGATAGGGTCGGTTGCATACATGCTAGAATTATTTGTATCCATGAAAATTCATAATGTGTTCCATGTGTCTTTATTAAAAAAGTATGTACATGATCCTAATCATGTGACTGATTGGAATGTGATTTAGGTGGAACACTAAGGGGATTTCTGGGTGGAACCAGTGCACATCCTAGAACATAAAGTCAAAGTGATCAAGAACAAATCCATTCACTTGGTAAAGGTTCAATGGACCTATTACGGTCCTAAAGATGCTACATGGGAGAACGAGGAAGCCATGTGGGAAGCATACCCACAAATGTTTTCAAATTTTGAAGAAAAAATGAATGAACTTTTGTACATAAGTGAATGAAGACACCATTTTAGGATTTGGAGTTCCTAGAGCCACAACTCAGATATTCCTATTCAAACAATGTGGGCATTGAGAGGAAAAGGGAGTTGTTGGTTGGAATTGTTGCGTGAGTCATTAAGTTGAAGAATTATCAAGTATTTTGATATAATGTTTTTATATATGTCAATGTGTAAAATGTATGGTTATGTGAACTGAGGAAAATGCAATTTGTAGGGGAGGGGAATGTAGCATCCCCACTTTCAAACCCAAACCTAGTGATGTATATTGTAAATGTAATGTATGGATGGGAGCCAAAACAATGTAATATGTAAATGAGGTAAATTGAATATAATGAATAAATTGTATTGATAGATATAGATGGACATAGATGGATATTTGGGGGATAAGTATCCACAAGAGAGGGAAGGGTTCCAAGGGGGAGGGTTTACCCATGTTTATTAAAACCAAACCATTTCTTTCTAAATTATCCTTACCATGAACCTTTCATTAGCTATTGAGCATTCTAGATCCCAATCATTAAATTCATGTAAGAGAATCGGTGTTATAGTCACTTCCCATAGTTATTGAGAGAATGGGGACTGCATACAATCAACTTGGGAAAGAGTGCAAGTCAAGAAATCAAGAGAAAGAGAGGAAATTCATATGGGGAGGGGACCAAAATTATAGATTCATGTTTTTTCACAGAGAGCAATGTTTACATGGATTTTTCTGGACAAACATGGAGTTCTAAGTGTTAAATATTGAAGGTAGATGTTGTGGGCAAGTTTGGTAGCTGTTTGGAGCTGAAAAATTCATGGATAAAGAGGTTGCATGCCTCAGAGTAACGTGCTACTCTAAATTCACCAAGGAAGCACACATTTTGTTGTTGGGCGAATTCGTGTTGCAACTATAGAATTCATGAGGTCCCAACAAGTATAAATCCTATCCAACCCATGATGGAAGCTTTGGAGGGGAGTGGAAAGGTCTAAGGGACTGTGAATAGTGAAGGGGGATTCCATCCCTTGGGTTGTGTAGGTTGAGGGTAAGATAACTGGTGGACTGGAATTTGCTGTGAAAATTGATTGTTGAGAGGGGGACATTAGCCAACCTTAGGTACCACTGTCTCTTGTGGATTCATAGCCCCATATTTGGGGTAGCTTTCCATTGATATATGGAACAACAATCCTATGGTTGGTAGGAATGTCCATCCTCTGCAGTGGGTTTCACATTTTATAATATAAGTGTTCTATTTGTTGTGTTTACTCATGTATAATGTTGATATAACTATTGTGCAATTTACTCTGAGATGTATTTGGTTATTATTGCTTGCTGTGAGCAGAATGATGCATTCAAATATCTATTTAAGTGGTTGAATAATGTTGTATGTATTTAGTTGCTACACTGCATAGTTAAGCAATTGCATTTATGTTTTTAATTAGCACGGTCCATTATGTAAGCTTGAATGTCATGTTGTGTATGTTATTTCTGCATTTAGAATTGGTATCATAAATTTTGTTTGGTTCATTTTAGTAAGTGACATGACCCAACTAAGGGGATAGGTACATTACAAACTAGTTTTTCGTGATTTTTGGTGTGAAACATTAACATGTTGAAATGAACATCTCCACAAATAAATTCTAAAACCCAGATTGTACTTTGGGAGAAATCAATTGTTTATCAATGATTATAGGAACCTGCTATTCTTGTCATTGTGCATTTTTAATATTGCTCCAAATCCATATGATCAGATTCAAATTTCATCTTCAACCATTAAAGATTTTATATGGATTTAGGATCATCAATCAATCATCTTGGATAAAGGAAATAATTTGGGATCTCTTAATGATATTAGTTATGAGTTGTTAGCAAAGATCTCAGAGATATGTTTAGTTTCTAAATTTTAGAAAATGGTTGTAACCACATGAGAAATTTGTGGATTTGAATTCAATATTTGTTGTTTAAGTTTCAAACAAAGTTTAAGTATAAATAAGAGTGCCTTCTCCATTCTATGGGGGAAATCTTGGAGCATATGATGCAGGAGAATTTCTCCAATGTCATCAAGAGCCATCCAACCAACACACAAAACACGTGTCAAATGAAGAGGAGAGGCGCATCCCTCTCACTTTCAAATTTCAAATTTTGAAATTGTATTAAATGTTGTAAAGCCGAAGAGCCAAAAGCCATGCATTTGCGTAGGATTTAGATAAAGGTTGCCTTAAATGGTTGTAAGGCTGAGATCTAGATTTGATTCGGACTAGACAACCATTCAATGTAATTGAATGTAAATTAATGAGAGTTGGTGAGGATGGAGGGAAGCACTCGAGGAGCCCCCTTTTGTAAAAACATCTTCTTTTGTTTTCAGTAGGGGTAGAAGACAGAGAAGAATAGAGAGAGAATAGGGAGAAGAGAGGAGATATGAGGCTCTGTTGCAGTCCGAGCTCGAACACATTGTAATCAGACATTCTTTATTAATACAAACAAAACAGTTTTTCCTGCATGTTGTTTTTCATGTGTTTATGAGTTCATGAATGAATGTCTTTATGTGTGATGATATGCTGTATATGTATGTTAAATTCCAATTGCAGGGATAGATAGGTTTTCCTATCTGTTGAGTTCTTTGATTTTCAGGTTTGGGTTCTTTGTGGTTTCATGCAAGAGTGCATGACATAGTACTGCGGTCTCTGAAAACCAGTGCAGCAGTGCACTTCTGAATTCTGCGGAATTTCAGACAAAGACGTGCCAGGAGGGCGCACTAGCTGAATTCATTAACTCAAGGAAGAATCCTCAAGGTTGTTGAACACCCTAAAGAAAGAACTATGCAGAGGATAGCATAGAGATAGCAGAATCACTGAAGGTTCTGTAGAACTCTGCCAGGAGGGCATCAAGCAAGTGCAAGGAGTGCACAGGAGGAGCTCTATTTCGAGTTTAGGGAAGAGAAAATGTCTGAAGTTATGTGAAACACTTCCAGGAGGGCATCGAGCAGTTGAATAGAGTGCAAAAAATGACTCTTTTCGAGTTCTGTTGGGGACGATAAGTGTCACAGGAGGAGACACTCACAGGGTTACTGAACACCCTGCAGGCTCAGTGAAGCATGCTTGAGCAGGAAGTTTCCAGAGGCACTTACATACCTTCAAGGAGAGGAAGGGACAAAGACCATTGAGGTTCGAGTAGTTGAAGCTCAAGCAGGAAGAATACCTTTGCAAGGAGTGCACTAGGCTAATATTCAGGTGAAGTGGTGATAGACAACCGTCAGAAGGCTTATCAGGCACAAGGAGTGTGCATAGGTGATAAATTGTCTCAAAAGTTCTTAAGCTCAGGATGAATAGAACAATTGTGTGTAGGGACCCTGCAAGGAGTGCAGAGGTCGAGAAACCTTTTGAGGTTTCAGAGTGAACAAAGATCAGGAGGGATAGCATTCCTAGAACACATGCGATATCCAAGGAATTAAGCTCACAGAGGAAGGAAAGGCCGAGGCCTTTTGGAGAAAGAAATCTCCCAAGGGGAGGAAGGAAGTTCTCAAGCTCAGGACAGAGCATAGTTGTCGTTAGATCAGCTAGAGAGGCGAGATCTAGACCATCAAATTTTACATCCAGAAAACAGGAGGAGAAAGCACAGAAGAAATAGATCTAGGCCATTAGATCTAGTGCAAAAGACCGATAGCTGTCAGATCCATAGGAAGGTGCACAAAGTTTAACCTCTGGGAGGTCACGCGGGAGAAAGAGATGAAACAGACGATGGAGACGCTTCGTGGAGAAGTGCCAAAAATCCTTTGGACCGTCAGATCTCACAGATCTGTGAGAAGGCTAAGGCTGAGTGTCTTTTGGCATTCCGACATTTCAACATTTCGGGGTTCGACATTTCAGAAATCTCGATGACAAGGAGCTGGGGCAGTTTGCATTGAAAACCCTGAAGTCACAAAACGCGACGTGTCCTTGGAGCAGGGTTGTGGTCACAAAGGAAGAAACCATTTCAAAGTTTGACATTTCGACATTTCGAGGTCTGGGAGGTTGAAGGACCAAGAACCATCTATAGTCGGAATCGTAGAATCGCGAATTCCGAAATCCAAAAAAGTGGGATGTGATCGGGTAGATTTTGACATTTCAGGACCCGAAGATTCGAAAGACAGAGAATAGGGGGAGTGCTTGCATCGTGGTTTCCCGAATCATGAAAGCCGGTAGCGCTTTTTCGTTAAGCCTTTTCAGAATTTCGGGGCCCGGATGTTTGAGAGGCAAGGAGTCAGGAGACGTGGAGTCCCAACTTGCGAAATCGTGAAGCCCCGAAAACATTCAGAAAAAATAGCATGAGACAGAGCCGTTGAGCCCATTTCGACATTTCAGGGTTCAGGAAGTAGAGGAGGCAAGATTTTTGAGTCACTGCATCGTGAACTCCCAGTTCGTGAAATCTCGAAAAGATCTGAGCCCGTTTCGGCATTGAGCTATTTTGGGAATTCGGGGAATGGAGTGACCAGTGGTTTGGGTCACTGCATTTCAAACTCCCGGTTACCGAAATCCCGATACATCCACAACGTCGTGGTCGCGTGGAGGTGAATCTTGCGCCTAGTGCTTGTTCACACAGGTGGGGTTTCCAAAGGACCTGTGGATTGGATTCGTGGGGTTCCAGTGAGGGCCCGAAAGAACTATTTTAGTTCTGCAGATTTAGAGAAGAACGACCCTGTGCGGATCTTGGATTGAGGGTCGGGGGTCTACATCAGCATATGTCTAGATTATAATGGAATATAGTAAAACTTATTGAGATTTTCTTTCATATAGTTTGCAATTTTATAGTGTCTATTTGTTATTATTTTATTTAAATTCATAATGTTGTAGTTTAATTTCGTGCCATGTTTTGGGAGGCAGATCTCACTCTAATAGATCATGGTAATCTTGTGTGTGTGTGTTCATTTATTTTTGCAATTTGATTTCTTTTACAATATTTTAATTTCTCTCAATGCAATTTCCAATTCAAATGAAGTTATATCCCAAATATACCAAAATGGAGCATTGTTACAAGAAGGTTCAAATCCTAAAGATTGAATAACTGAATGCAACCTAATTTTCAACACTTGTGGATAGAGTAAGATATAACTTAATGGTATGTTTTCTTTTTTTGCAATGAAAATTTTAGTTCATAGATTAATATTTATTAAGTTGTATGCCAAATATATCAAAACAAAGAATTGTTGCAACAAGGTTCAAATTTCGAGGACTGAATGATTGAATGCAGTATGATATTTCAACATTTGTGTGTAGAGTCACTAGTACATTTGACACATTTTCTGATGACATTTTGACGCCTTTCCGACAAACAAAAATTTGTATTATGAAGAATACAATTCCATAGGTTTTTCAGCCTTTCATCACATTATTGATGACCCTATCCATCTATCGTACGTTTGATGTAAGAAACTGCCACATGGTAGTTTTTGAGAGATTAAAAAAAACAAACTTTCGTCACAATCAATCATCCCAATTTCAATGCATTAGGATGCCACATGGTATTTTCTAGGAAACCATCATCATCCAAGTCATCATTGTTCGACTGATGACCTTAGTCACTATGAAATTGGCTTTCTTAAAGACTACTGGAAAGTTGATGTAGATGCCATTCAAATTGCGACCTCATGGTCGACCACCTCCGTCAGAGGGGAAACACTCTAGAGGGAGCAGTCCATTGGAAGTCCAACGATATAACATGGTAAATATGTCTGAGTGGTGACTCTAGTGTGGATAATGTATGCCAAATCGATGATGCTAGGGTTGGAAACATTTGTCAGAGTGGAAATGGGTGAGAGATTGAAGTCCATCAAGGTTGAGACAAACATGAGGAAATATGATGTCAGAATACCGAGGTTGGTTTGACGATGAACCTAGGCGTTGAAGGTCCAACGCCTGTATAATAAAGTAAAAAAACATTGAAATTGATGTTGAACATTGAAATCCATGCTTATGATCCATTGGACATAGGGAGAAGATAGATGTGTTAGATTAAGAAGTCGAAGAGGTTGAGCTATATGTAGATGACAATGTTATCGATATATGATTCTATAGATGATTATGATTAGGTTTGATATTGTTTCTAATTCAAACTTATTAGAGCCTCAACATCTAAAAATTCACACTCACACTTAAGAAATACATGTTTTTCTTTTAAATTTTAATTTTTGGCCTTCTGGAAAATTTATTCCCAGGTCTTAAAACACCTCCAATTTGGGTGATTCAAGTTTTTTATGGTTTCTTATATAATCTTACGCTTGTCTACATATTTTTTTTTGCGTTTTCAAACATAAAAATGGTTGTTGTGTAAAAAAGGTAAAATCTACTTTGTAAATTGAGAGAGCAAAACAATAGAAAATTCCCTAATGGAAATGCATGCCCATGATTTTATATAGATCCAAATGTATTGATCTAAGTTTTAGGGTTAAGTTAATAAAATTCTAAATCTATCTATATCACCCGGAGTGCATTTTCAAATGAAAAAGGACTTCTACATGGAACCCAAATTCAAGATTTTTTGTAAAATGGAGGGTAAAACTAGATTACTATAAAATGCACACATAAGATTCACATGACCTCCAAATTGAGTGATTAAATTTGTGGATTTTGTATTTAATAATTTTACATCTTTTCATACCTTTTCTTTTAAAGTGTAATTTCTGCATTTGTGCGACATGCACACCAGGCTTCAAAAAATGCATGCCCAAGTATTAACACTCCTGCAATTTGAATGATTCAAGTTTCTGAGGTTGTCTTGGATAATTTTACACCTGTCTGTATATATTTATATTTTCATTTACAAACATTAAAATGGCTAATGTGTAAAAGAGGCAAAATCTACCTTGTAAATTGAAGGAGCAAAATAGTAGAAAGTGACCGAATGGAAATGCACGCCCATGCTTCTATATTGTTCCAAATTTAGTGACATAAATTTGAGGTGAAGTTGATAACATTCTGAATCTATATATTTCACCCGGAATGAATTTTAAAATGACTAAGTACTTCTACCTTGAACCAAGATTCAAGACTTTTATAAAATGGAGGGTGAATCTGTCTTACTATAAAATGCACACCTAAGACTCATATGACCTTCAAATTAAGTGGTTCAATTTGTGGATTTTGGGTTTAATAATTTTACATCTATTCATACTTTAGTTGTGCATATCAAAGATAAAACCCTCTATTGTGCATAAAGGCTAAAATTTTCCTTGTAAATGCAAAAAAATGTATGAAAACAAGGCATGATGAAAAATGCACACCCTAGGAAGAAAAATCCATGTATGGTATTGGTAATTTACATGTTACAAGTTGCATAACTACGAGTTTGTTGTAAATACTAAAGATGTATACTAGGGTGATTTGTGCCTAAAATTTAGTAAAGGGTTGAAATATACATGAATCTTTGGTAGTTGTGCACACACACTAACTAAAGTGGAAAAATGAGTACTAACTACATGTGTCCACGAGCTCTATGAGGTAGGATATTATACACACACATCACACATATGATAGTTGTTAGTTTTTTTTCCATTGCGAAGACATGCAAAAATCATCAGAGAATAAAAGGTTATGTGAATGAATAATATTGAATAAATAAACAAGCAGATCAACATGTACGAGACTCTAGAAAGACTAAAATCGAATACCTAAATGAGCTTCTCGATTTCGAGAACAATTTTTTCTATAATGAAAAGGTCCAACCACGTGAAGGTGGAATATCATTTGGCCCCTCTTCCCCCTTCACACTACTCTCAATTCCCCATACCCAATATATCTACTGGAAAATAATTGAAAGTGACATAACACAATTCATGCATAGAAAGTAGCAATACAAAATTTAAAGGTAAATGAAAGAAATAATCTGTGTGCAGATATGTGGTTTTGTACATACAAATCATATATCATTCATCAATAAGAAGGTAGCAACAAATACTATATAAGTGATAAACAACCTTTTTAAAAGATGGTCCTTACCCCATATTGTTGTATATCTTCCATAAAAAATATGCATTTTTCTTTGTTATCCTCTGTTGGTTCACACCTACCCAATGCAATAAGTTCCATGTTTTCCTTTCTCACATCCTTTTTAATTATCTCCCTCAAGTCCAAGGATTCAAACAATTCTTCATTGTTTCCCACATTGTCAACATTAGTTTTCTACAACTACATATATGAACAAAAAAACAAGTCAATTCAATTATAAAAACAATAATTGAGGTTGGTTGAAGTTATGGTGTCAACATCCATCTTATACAATGTATCAACATGCATTTTCATTCATCTTCCTATGAAAACCATTCATATGTGCATAATTTTTCTAAAGACATACCTTTGCTGGAAATGCTCATCTATACCATATTTTCATCAAAGAAAAAAATGTCATTCTTTATTCCATAAACATCCTAATATGTCATTCTTGTTGGATCATGTTGTCATTGATGCCAAAGGATTGATGTTAAAGGAACAATGTATTATCATAGTATATTAATGTAGTGATTGATGGATCATGTATTGACCTTGATGTCAAGAGGAGTCATAGTCGTATGCATAGATGAATATGGATCAATGAGTTGTCATTGATATATGATGCATAGTTGGATTGATATAAAGATGACTTATTATTGTCTTGTCATGGTTGTACAAATGGATGAACTCCAAAGTGGCCCCCTTATGGTGAAATCCCTCAAGGGAAGACACTTTGCGGTGAAATCCAAAGTGGTTATTGTCTTGTCATGGTTGTACAAATGGATGAACTCCAAAGTGGTCTCTTTATGGTGAAATCCCTCACAAAAAGACGCTTTGCGGTGAACTCCAAAGTGGTCCCCTTATGGTGAAATACCTCATGAGAAGACGCTTTGTGGTTGATTTATCCTAGAAGTATGGTAAGAGAACCCATGCTTAATTATGGAATAATAAGATGAAGATCCGTGAATTTGTCAGTGAAACTATCCTAGATGGATAGTGCTTGTCAAGCCATTTCTGGTGGTTTGTGTAATGTAACATAACTCCTCACGGTTTGAGAGTTATGGCCTTACGAAGTTGAAGGACCCTCATATGTTGGCTTGAAGCCCCCAAAGGTCAAAGAAGTCAAAGTGCTTGCAAGGAAGAGATTATTTAAATAATAAAGTGAAGTGACAAAGTCAAAAAGAATTATTTAAATAATAAAGTGAAGTGACAAAATCAAAGAGGATTATTTAAAATAATAAAGTGAAGTGACAAAGTCAAAGAGGATTATTAAAAGTGAAGTGACAAAGTCAAGGAGGATTATTTAAATAATAAAGTGAAGTGACAAAGTCAAAAAGGATTATTTAAATAATAAAGTGACAAAATCAAAGAGGATTATTTAAATAATAAAATTAAGTGACAAAGTCAAGGAGGATTATTTAAATAATAAAGTGACAAAGTCAAAGAGGATTATTTAAATATTAAAGTGAAGTGAAAAAATCAAAGAGGATTATTTAAATAATAAAGTGAAGTGACAAAGTCAAGGAGGATTATTTAAATAATTAATTAAATATAGAACTTTATAATTATGGAAAGTGGTTATAATAAGGTTAACCCTAAAATGAGGAAAATGGGTTAAGTGGTTAAGTGGCTATTGGATACATGGACAAGTGGCGAATTGAGAAAAGTTGGACAGAGGTAACTATGTGGACAAAGTGGCTATGTGGACAAAGTGGTCTAGAAGATGCTTCTAAGGAAGCTACTTGGAGAGTAAAAATAAGAAACAAAAGGTCTCTTGTGAAAATTATCTCTTGAGCATAGCTTGAAGAGCATAGCAAGGGGCTGAAGGAAGGCAGAGCACGTACAGTTGGATGAAGTCATGGAGACTTGAGTGTGAGCTGATGCCAGGTTCTTGAAGTCTGAAGCAAGTTCCAGATCTGCATTCCATGGCTCAGATCTGCCATAGAAAATTTGGTATTGTTACATAGTTGTCTTGATGGATACTCTTGATTATTGTATGGTGAATGCTTAAGGCATTCTTGGTATGTCTGTTGTGATATGTTTATGTTGGTTGATTGATAGAGTGAGTAGCACTCTTATGGTTCAGTACTGATATGATTTCCATAGTATATTGGTTGCTTATACATGATTAAGTAACATTCATATTGTAAGGTTGAGGAGCATAAGTAAGATGTGGGAGAGCATATATGTGTTGTTATTTGTTATGTTTCAGATGGGACAATGAAAGACAGAAGTATATGTGACTAAAGGTTGCAAAGGATTTGGGTTTTCATAGAGAGAAAACCCTAAGGCATATATAAGTTGTAGTACATACGCGTGTTGCACTATGGACAGGTCGTGTACCTGTTGAGAGATTGGTATCTGTTGAGGATTAATTCCTCTTCTCAGTTGGTGTTTATTTGTGTAGGCTGAGTCTTTCATTGTAGAGTTGGTGCTCTTGTGGATTTGTAACTCTATTCAGTTGTTGCTGATAACCCAAGGATTGCAATCCATAATAAAAGGAAAATTGTACATACATCTTGTGTTCTTTGTGTTCCTTGTGGTGATGACTTATTGATGATATATGTTGTTGTTATATGTTTTTGATATATGTTCACATACAATTGATTATAAATGTCAGTAATGAGTGTTGAGTAATTGGTGATTGCTAGCTAATAATTTTTGTGAAGGGAAGTTTGAAAAAGAACCCTACAATGATTCACCCCCCCCTCTCAGTGTGGTCAGTGTGTCCAACAATTATTTATTCCATAAAAATGTCATTCTTTAGTCCATAAATTCTCTGTATGTCATTATAATGATGAACCATGAAGCCAATAAGGACAAGTGATGATGAAATACCCAACAAATGAATATTTATTTTTAAAGCCAAGTCATTGTTTTCATTTCCATTATAGAACATGTTTTTGGCATGTATATAAAAAAGTATAAACATGCATAGAACAAAGTATAGAACATAGTACATATGACACATTTTCCTAACAAGGTATGATCTTGACTCCTTCCAGGCATATTTTCTTCAGGATTTAACCATTTTTTTGGAAGCTATATCAAGCTATGTATATCTATCATATGATGGAATATTAGGAAATAAAGTTTTTATTTTCCATAATAAATGAAAATAATCTAGTAACTTGCAGACAATAGTTTGAAATTTCAAAACACCATCCATATATTGAAATTTAGTTATATCATCCCTTGATTTTATTAGCATATCTTTATATGCTTCCTGCTGAATAAAATTTCCATTTTTATCCCAACATGAAGGTAGTCTCCTTTCAACTAATTCCTTGTATCTTTTCATGGAGGTTTCAGTACTTATCTGAATTAAACTACATTTATTTTGAGGTTGTTGAAGAAAATTATTCTTTGTTAATACCTTTGTAGCATCCATAATTACAAAACTATGATCATTGACACCCAAATATTTTAACTGATTCTAAGTCTTAGAGTTAAGGTTTTCAGGAAGAGATATCATTTTTGTAATAGAATCAACATGGATATAGAATATAATGGACCCATTTTTAGATACCATGGCCCTTTTGTCAGAAATATAGTTCTTTACACACCAAGAGACAAACTTGAGGAAATAATAGGTTTGGAGAATTATGAATTTACCCAAGTTAGACTCCCAAATAAGGAAATAATCATGCAAATCCCTAAATCTATCACATGATAACTTTCTTAACTCATAAGGATCTAACTGTGACATAATGGTTTCAAAATTTTCACAATCACGGTCAATTAGGATTTTTTTATCAAAGGCTGATACATGACTAGACTGACTACCTTTCTCAATCTATCCTTATTTTAAACAATAAGAACAAATTTGAAATAAAGAAATGAGAACACTACCCAAACTTATTTGTCGAAGGAGAATTTGACTGCTTTCAGTCGAGTCTACTGTACTCATAACAATGTTTACCATAAGAATTTACCTTGTGGTTTATTGTTTTTATTTTTTAAATACTTTGAATTACATGAACGCGACACTTTTTTTATTTGTCTTACATTACCATGAAACTTGTCATCCATTCATGCATTTTGGGGGTGAACTAAAGTTGTTTGATAATACCACTCCTTTGTACCAAAATGAATAAGGTTATGACATGTTATTAGCCATTAATACAATGGTTTATAATTTAGGCCTCTGGCCCCTTTTTGTCCAACATGCACTTTCACTAGCCGAAATAAACTGAGACTGTTGATCTTGGATCTATATTTTTGGTCCAATCGTGTCTGTTGAATTTTCATTTCAAACCTTATTTGTTATTTGTTGCATGTAAAAAAATGTGCAAAAAAGATGTAGTATACATGGTACTGAACCTAAAGTAAGGAGTGAATGACATGGAAAACTTGAAGTGAATGGAACTCAAACATAGCCAATGTAAACCATTTCATATTGAACAAAAAGATACAAGATATAAATTCTCTATCTACATCAACAACAAGGGTACATACAAAGACATTGTGGGGTCGATCTCTCCTTGGATGCATAGTTGGGGTCGATCTCTCCTTGTATGGGTCTGCTCCTCTGCACACTCTCCTTATCGATAGGTGGGATCGATCCAATGAAAATGTTAGTGAGTTTCTCCTCTGCACACTCTCTATACTAACAGGGGGGGTTAATTCAATGAAAATATCAGTGGATTGATCCTCTACACACTCTCCTTACTGGAAGGTGGGGTAGATAATTGTAGTGGTCAACATGTTTGGAGTGGGCTTATTTGGCTAGGGGTTTGAATCCATAGTGTGTTTTTTTATGTTTGAATTTTGTTTATTTATTTTTGTTTTATTTTTTGTTTATTTTTTATCTGTTTGTAATACAATTAATGTTTAA
>JZKD02S1810584.1:47597-57892 GCA_000966675.3 Picea glauca
TTGTTTTGTGAGTTGATATTACATTGAACGATCATAGTTTCAAACTATGCATTGGCATGATTGAATTAACATTGGTTTAAAACGTTTGATTGATACGATGGATCGTTGGTTAATGCTGGATATCATGTTGGATTGAACTGTACACTTGGCGCATGATTGTAACATATGGTTTTGGTTCTATTTCGGATGGATGACACGTTGATATGGTTGTACACCTATTTGGTTGGCCGATACATATGGTTTAAATGATTATGATTAATACAATGCATGGCCGTGGTAATCCCACCACCTTCGCACGCATGCAATTAATCACTGCCTCTTTGAGCACTGAAGTTGTTAAACCCTATCATTTTT
Source organism: Picea glauca (assembly GCA_000966675.3). NCBI lineage: Eukaryota > Viridiplantae > Streptophyta > Pinopsida > Pinales > Pinaceae > Picea > Picea glauca. The sequence continues at coordinate 47,952 of JZKD02S1810584.1, forward strand.
TGACCCTGTGCATTATTTTGTTCGGTTCAAACGCCACCATGTACAGAAGCCATGGCTCCTGTCGTAAGGGCTGAGCCCAACGGGTGCCAAGCACTGTTGATGTTTGATGGTGCGTATAGCGACCTGGAAAATCTCGGGTGGCTCACTTTCCTAAGGAAGTTCGATGGTTATAACCTCACTGTGGCTCGGAAATTTGCGTTATCATTCAATGGCTGTCGAGCCAAAGTTGGAGATGTCTAGCTTGAAATCACTGAACAGTTTCTCAGCTCGGCAACCAGCTTGCCTGTCACAGGACAAAAATGGTCGAAAAGTTGCAAGGTAGATGATGTCCCATGGACATTACTGTTCCAATCTCGCACAGTGAACTCCTGCGACATAGGTTTGCCTGCAAAAATGTTGAAAGCCCGCTGGTATGATCTCTTGATGATTATCAAGCAATTTTTTACTTGTGAAGGCAGGTATGAGTTCATTTTCTTGTTTCACCTGCGTTTATTAATGGTTTTTATGGGTTTCGAACTTAGTATGCCGCACTATCTGCATAGAAGTTTGTTCAAAATGGCTAAAAGGTACAAGCATAGCCAGGCTAACACCAGCCTCTTCCATTTGGGGTTGATTAAAATGATTTTGGTTTATGAATTGGGGTTACGTTGTGATTCTTGGCATGATTTTCTCAGCCGTAATGGCTTTGAAGAATCGAACCCTCCACAGGTTGATAAGCCCATGGTGACCGAGAGAAACTCTACCCCTGTGCCTTATAGTGTTTTTCTACCCAAACCTAAACCCGATTCACCAACGAATTTGCCTATGGCTGTGACTAAACAGGTTGAAATTGATAAACCCGCAACCAAACGGCCTAAAACTAAAACTAATGCTAATGATAAAAGCAAGAAAAATGCAAGGTTAATATCTCACATGGCGAGGAATAAACCCAAATCCCCTGCCAAATTAGAACCTATCGTGGTCAGCGAAGACTCTGATTCAGACATTGAACATTTTCTCACCAAAGAGTATCCTTACTCAGAGGGCTTGTGTGGCAAAACTCCTTATGATTTTGTCAATAACTTACCTCCTTGTCTACGGGATAACCCTGACTTTCCTGGTATTGAACCACCTCATGGAACCCTCGGGGAATCATCAAAACCCTCGACTGTTCAACCTGTTTCTTCACCTTGCGATCAGTGTGGGTTGTGGTTGGAGAGATACTACTTGGATGTACCAAAGTTTCAATCCAAAATTCATGATTTGGAAAACCAAGTGGCAAAGCTCATTGGTCAGAATGCAAAGACACAACCCAACGACAAGAAGCAACGAACTACGGTTTCAATCCTATTCAAAAATGTCGAGTCTGCTACAACAATTGTCAATTCAAAATTGACATAGTCTCAGCAACTGTGATGGTATAATTTTCACTCTTTTATATTACACTCTGTGTACATATTTCACCTGCTCTGTTACATAAGCATGCTTTGTTGTATATAATTTTTGTGGTGATAAATCAATTTTCGTTATAGTTTAAGATTCGATTGGATTTGGTTTTGATTTGATGAATCATCGAATAGATATGATTGTTCAAATTTAGCTCGATGCTCTGTTAATAAGACAAGTTGTTAATATTTTTAAAAATAGATTGTTGTTGGTATTTCAATTTTCGAATACAGTCAATGGTATGATTTGAATTAGTTATGAGTAAAATGATCGATAAATCGGTTAGCTATTACATCTTTCGACCAAATCTGATACTTTGTTGTTGATACATAACCAATTGCAACTTATTCGATTCTCATTATTGTTTGAATTGGATTCTATTCAGGGTTTCGATATTGTTTCTATAATTAACTCGATAAATATTTGTGTTGATTATTGCCCAGTTCATGAATTCTGTCGATTTTATCGTGCCTCTGTCTGTTGACTGTGTGGTAATCAAACATAAATATTTTTGAGTCGATATGATTTCATCCGATTACAATGGAATCTATTTACACATCGTGCTTGTAAATAAGTGATATCAATCTACTGTTATGATTATAATCAGTCAATGATCGTTACAACCATTGTTTTCGTTCATACCCGTGAACTGTTTGAAACTCAGCGAACGAAGGAAATGGCTGGATTCTATGGGTATAGTTATGCATGAAATCTTGATGTCTTTTCTATATTGGCAATGGATTAAATGATATGGATCCTATGTAAATCAATAATGATTGTTTTGTATCTCATACAATTTGGTTTACCATTGATTGCATTCATGAAACAGTCTTGTTAAGATTTGATTCGATTTTATGTCAATTGGAAAAACAGAGTATTCTTGCCCTGTCCCGATTGCATTCTTTTTTATTTCGTTTTAATTTAAGGAATAATTGAATCATTAGTAATTAGTTTTGGATTTGATTCTATTTGATTATATGTAGTCCTGTTTACTATTTTTGACTAGCTACAGAATCAAGTGATTCTGTAGCTAAGTCTGTAAAGTCAATTTTTTATTGTTTTTCTAATAAAACATCCTTCTAACTTGATCTTTGTGTTCTATTGCAGGCAAATTCGAATTGGAAATAGATATCATGAGCAGTTAGGAGATCATCTACAGATTTTACTTGCATTTTATTTCCTTAGTTTAGTATATTTTGGGAGATTTCCCCAGATTACGTAAAACAATTTGCTATTATTCACAAGGATGTTTTACCTTGTGAGAAACCTATATAAACCTATGGTTTTGTAATAATCGATCATCCTCAATTGTGGGAGAACAAGGATATGTAATTCTGATACAAACTGGAGCAGAATTGATGTTTTGTCATAGCTTTTGCTTTTCAATATATCAACATTGTGTTTCAAGTTTTGTATATCATTTTGTTTATGGTTTAGTATTACTTTGTTATCTAAATCAAATGCAAATGATACAATTTCTTTACTGTTATACATATCTTGTTCCTTCCGAAGAGATAAAAGTCATAACAATTGTTAGTTTGGTTTGTGAATGATAGCTTTGTCTTCTTCATAAATTGAATTGTTATATATAAGTTTGCTTCACAATAGGTTTCCCTTTTGCAGGAGTTTATAATCAGAAAATTGTTATGATTTTCTTTTATGTCTTATTTGTCTTGTAACATACTTCAAGAAGAAGCATAGCTAATCGTTTAGGAGAAGCTTAAGGACGAAACAGTGTGAATTTCTTCCTCCAACCAGCTTAAGAAGCAATCATACACAGGGCAGACTTGGAGCATTTCCAGGTCAACTAGTTAGATGTTTATTGTCTTGATTAAGTAGTATAATATAAATAATAGTTTAGTTAGATTTATATTACATTGTTTAATTTCAGTAATTGTATTAGATTGTTTAATTTCAGTAGTTTGTATTTCCTTTTCATAAATACAAAAATAAAAAAAGAGATCCTTGGCTGTCTCAAGGTAGCAAACACATGAGTTTTGCAGGTTTTAATCAAATATGTAGGTTGTCCATAGTGTACATTTGTGAATAAAGAATATCATAACTGATAATTAAGTAGTTGATTTGAGTTATTATAATCATAATTAGTATCTTGTATGTATAATAGTTAGTAGTTTATAGTTAGATTAGTTTAGTTTGCCTTATTAGTTTCTAGTTTCCTTTATTTTAGTTAGTTTTCTTGTACTCAGTTATAGTTTAGTTTGTTTTATTTAGTTTAGTAAGATTTCTTAACTCAGATCATTTCTCTCTAGTTTTCATAGGAGACCTTAGAGCGGCCAACGGAGTCGTTAAACTCGTCAGGGTGGTCCATTCCAAACGGCTTGGGTTATTTAGACAACCCCGGACCGGTCCACTCTCCCAGTTGACGGATGGTCAATTTCGCCCGTCAACAAATGGCGCTAGAAGGAGGGCCTAACTAAATTGATGGCACGAGGTGATCGCAAGACTCCTCCCCCCCTTAATCACTCCCCTATAGTGACTAGAAGCCGTTCATTCGATAGTATCCCCCCTCAAACAGCAACTACTTCAACCGAAGATCCTTAGATCACAGTTGATCCAGCAACCCCTAATCCTACAGATGGTGATATTCAAGAAATTTTTAGACAATCTCTTATTAAATCACATAAATCCTTTGCTAGTATTAGGAAACCAAATCGCCCGTGGGGTCAACCTTTAGACCTCTCTGAAGTCAGAGAACAACTAGGTGATATAGACCTTACTGTGAATCCTACAGATCCAAACACAAATCCTGGTGCAGGAGGATCTGGGATACCTCCTTCACCACCTCCCTCATCTTCTTCTTCTTCTGGAGGAGATTTCTCTTCTAATGAAGGTAAATCACCTTCTTAGCCTTCTACACCTAATACTCCAATGGAAAATAAGAACAACCCTGCTAGACCTTGGTTGGACCAGGATGCCGTAGCAGTACCTGAAGACCAGCACCCTTTACCTAAACACCCGGAGAAATGGCTTCCTAAGTTTGATCCCGATTCAAAACAGATAGTTGAAGATCACATAGGGAGATGGGTTGGAAACAAAAGAAATTGGAGGGGTTGGAGTCTTTGGGAATAAGATCTAGGAAAGTGGAGTTTATAGCTTCTCCAATTTTCTACTTTTGGAGGGTGTAGTTCAACATTTTCTTTAAATCTCGTTTGATGATGCCCCAAAAAGAATGGTGAAATCTGATTGGAAATTAGTGTGGTATAGGATATTTGTCAGGGTCCATGTACCAAATTTCTTTGACTATTTATTCTTTTGTTACATCTTTGACTAATTTATTGTTTTCATGTGCAGAGACTATGCTTGGAATATTGGCTAGCATTTCTAGAACTTCTACATTTGTTCCTTCATTGCTTGGTTGCTGATATAGGTTGTTGAAGTGTTGGAAGCCCTATTCTTTACCTTGATCAAAGGTATCGATTCATTGGCTAGTGTTTGAAATATTGGAGGTAACTATGTTTTTTTTCCTCTGAGTCTGAACTTGTTTGTGGAAGTAGGATGTTTTTGAGTCTCCCGCTTTTATCCAGACACTTTTAGATTTCAACATCTAGTGTTCTTCTTCTCTACGTAAGGAGTGATGAAGTTGTTGATGAGATTTTTTTTCTTGATTTAGAAGTGATTCATTGATTGTCTCTTCTTCTAATTGGAGTTGAACTTTCATGAGTTGATCTATCTTTTCTTTCCTTTCTTGTTGTGGCGAGATAAAGGAAATTTTCACCCAATCTTTGAGATCTATTTTGATCTCCTTAAGATTACTTTCCAAAATAAAATTAGGGGTCCCATAGAAGGGGGTGGACCAGACATTTTGAATAATTAGAGGAGTAGCAGGGTTTTTGATCCAGAGAGGGTTAAAGAAGAAGGGGAGAGGAACAAAATTTTGAGGGTTTTTGAGGTTAAGGGAGATTGTCTTATGATAAAAAACAACAGATGAAAGGATATGAGAGGAGATATATTAAGCAGAGAGAAGGTAATTTATGTTGATGAGGAAGAGATCTATATGAGATGCTATATGGAAGATGCAAAATCATCTATTGTTCCAAGTATACTTTTCTTTGGATGGTTTGACATCATGTAGATCCCAATCTGTGATTAAATAAATTAGATTTTCAAAGAAGGGGTCTCTGATTTTACTGCCTCCCTTTTTTACCCCTAAATTGAGGTGAGTATTGAAATATCCACCTATTATGCAATAGGAGAGATCAATGGTGTTTTTAAGCATGGTGAGGGAGTTCCAGCAAGTCATTTTGTCCTTGTAGGATTTGGGCATATAGACATTGATTACTAAGATGATATTACTATTATCCTTATTTTTAAGAACTACTAGAAGCTAATTTTGAGTTTCCAAAGTTACCTCGAGAGTCCAGATTTGATCATCCCAGAGAGTTTCTATGCTGCCAGAGGCTTCTTGATGGCTTACAACTGATCCAACGGTGGTTTTGAAAACCTTTTTTCTCGTTTCTAGAATAATTGAGGCCTCCATTTCGGTCTTCTAGAGGAGGATTACTGAGGGGTTGGACATAGTTTTGATATCTCTTAGGGCTTCAGCTTTGAATTTGCTACCAAAGCCCCTATAGTTCTAGGAAAGAATATTCATTGACAGGAGGTGGAGGATGCCCGAATTCCATGAGTCGAGAGATTCATTCGTTTAGTTCCTCCTTTTCATGTTGAAGTATACATGAAGTTTTCTATCGAGTATTTATTTTCTTGTGCCTTTTCTTTTGATGTTGTTTCTTCTCTGACTTATTTATTTTATCTTCAGCCCCACTTTCTATTTTTTTTCTGGCGGGTGTTCTCCTTCCTCCACTTCATGGTTGTATTTTTTCTTTTAAGGGGGGTTCTTCATTTACATGTTGCTCCGCTTCTTATGTGTCTTCATTGGAACACTCATCTTCATTTGACTCTTATACTATTCTATCTATAGCTGGGAAAGAAAAGAAGATATGATCGAACATGGGTGCTAAAGGAGGGTTTTTCTTTGATGAGGTTTCACCAAGCAGTTCAAAGGAATTTTGGTTGGCCAAGAGGGGGAAGTTGGAAGGGTTGGGAGCATATTTTTGATGGGGGAATTTGGGAGGAGGGTTTTGAAGAGAGGGTCTCGGACTGGGGATAGATCCCGAGGCACCAAGGCCAGAAACTTATCCTTTACCATTATTTGATTTCTTTATAACATGTTTCCAAACTTCCTCTTGTTTTGTTGCATCATCTTCTTGAGTTTGTTTGTTACTGGGACAATGTTTTGAAAAATTACTATATTAGTGACACGACTTACATTTGATGAAGAGATACTCATAATCTAGCTTCTGAATGTAGGCCCAGTCATCTAACTTTAACTTGATTGCATCCAGGAACCCTTTTTCTAGATCTACTTCAACACAAATCCTAACACATGAGTACAAACTAGTTTTAGGTTCATCCCTATCAATGAATTTTCCCAAAGTGTCTCCTATGCTTTTTAGAAATTCATCACCCCAACAATGAAAAGGAAATTGGGGGAGTCTTACCCAAACAGGGATAGCTGAGGGAATACCATTTTCTGGGTCAAAATTTGGAGTCCATTTATCTAGGTATAACCCTCTTGGGCCAAAGAAGTAAGTACCATTTCTGAAAATGATATCTCTATCTGCTTTGTGCTCAAAATAAAAAATATAGAATCCCTTACCACAAAATAAGTGATTCATGTGTCCTTGTACCAATGGATGTCAGTTCCACTCAATCCAAAGATTGATCTGACGAGGTGAATTCCATAACCCCATGAACTGACCTACAAGTGCTTTGGAGGTGAAGGAAAGAGCCTTTATTCTCACTACAATACACAAGATTGTCACTTCAGGGATGCGCTCCAATTTTTTCACGAATTGGGAGGTGTTGGGGTGTGCAGGAGGGTTTCCCAGCGAACCCACAAGTGCCTTGAAATCTACGACTTCATCGAGGAATTATGGAAGAGGATCCGAGTCCAGGACCGACAAAGCCATGGAAAGGCCGACAGAAGGGGTCAAAGAAGAAAGCAACGGGCTAGGGTTGTAGATAATGTCAACATATGTGGAGAAGAATATTAATAAAAGAATGGAATTAATTACAGAGGCTTGGTAGATGTCAAAGAGCATGATCTCTTTTGGAATGAGGGCTCATGCCTTCCATGAATATTTACAGGAGGATTTGAAAAATGAAAAAGGTTTTTACCTCGATGCACTCGTACCCTTTGGTTTTAAAGTTACCAATATGAAAGAGTTGAGAAGAAGAGAGGAGGATCTCCCTTCTCCAAACTGGATAAAAAAACTAAACGCATGCTGGAAGGAAAAGGTTAAGAACTTTAATATTTTCATTTTTGATCAGAAAAGCCACAGTATAGTCATTAGATAATAATTCTACTTAGCCGACACTAAGAAAATTTTCCACTTCCAGTATTTATAACAGCTCTTCCCTTTCTTTTAAAACCCAGGCTCTTTGTCCTGAAGATGGATCCTGCTCTGGATCCGAAACGTCGACAATCTAATGACTATACTGTGGCTTTTCCGATCAAAACTGAAAATCCCACCCACAACAATATCACTCATCAACTTTAATATTATTTTCCAAGCATGTAGCCAAGCCATAACTAGGAGAGAAGAGTTATTTAAAAGAGTGATAAGAGTTATTATCATTGAAAAATCGTCTGCAGCATTCCACACAATGGTTTAAGAAAGACATCAATTCCAGCAGCAATTAGTACACCTACAACACCAAAATCCATCAAAAGGCATAAAACTATATTCTTGGTTCAAAAATTAAAGTGTGCAAATTCACTAAAGGAATTGTGTGCACTGTGAGTAGAATGTGCAGGCTAACATATCCCTAAGCACGCTTTGTGCGCAGAATGTGAAATATGCATGAATGTATACGAGAAAAGTCATGCACTTCTTATGAAAGACACATTTATGAGTCTTTTAGGCCTCTCAACCACTTCCAGTTTGACCCCCAACATGATTTGACACTTAGATCTGAGCCAAATCTAGCTTGGAGGCTAGTCAAGGGCTAGGAAGTGCCCTAAAAGGCCCCTTGTTCACACTATGAACTAGTTGTATCTTTCCATGAATGGAAACTATAAATATGTGCCATGTGTGAGCTATAAAAAGAAGAAATTCAAGGCATTGTTATGCTGCAAGAATTCTTCTTGGAGAATCCTCTTTTCTCTTTGATTCATTCAAGCACTATAGCAAGGGCCATTCCATTGACCTCTTGAGGGGATTGGCATTGTATTTATTCACCATTGTTACTTCCCATTGTATGAATAGAAGGTCTCCATATTAGGGAACTTAAGTTCCCTCCCAAGGAGAAAGACGGGATTCATAATTCCCTACCTTTCTCTATGGTGTTAGCCTATCAATACATCGATCTATTGGTAGATATATGATTGTAATTTTTTGTTTTTCATTGTTCTAATTCTTGCAAGCTTCTCTAACATTTATTTATTTTTATTTTTATTTTTATTTCCTTGTTTCATGTGTATTTGGTTCTCTAATCAACTCACAAACCTCTATCTTGTTTAGCTGAATTAACTAGGCAAGTGTTGTGTTTTTTCTCACCCATGTGACAAAACCAACACAACAAATTGGTGACCATACTGGGGATTGTGAATCAAATTCCTCCCTATTTAAGTCTAGAGAGCACATATTTCTAATTGTTTGGATATGCAGGTACCAAAACCGGCCTAATCCATTTTTCCAAAGTCAAAATTTAGAGTGTTAAGCCCTAATATTGGCTCATTACCCCTTAATTGGGGCATATTAGATTAGTAATGCTATTTTATTTATGTCATCTCTAGGCCATTAGTTGTAATTTAGATTATTAATGTTATTTTAATTATGTCGGCTTTAGGCCATTATTTGTAATTATACCTCCTAGTCTCCTATATATACCAAGGAGACATTTTTATTTTAAATCATCTTGTACTTGAACATTTAAGTGGGGTAAAAGGAGGTTGCCCCCTCGAAGATGCTTATTATCTAAAATTATCTCTTTTTCAAGGCGTTGAGTTCTTTTCCTGAGGTTTTTCTATGCTATATTGAAGTTTGGTTCTTAACATATGGTATCAGAGCTCAAGGTCTTGGGGTTTCGCTGCTACATTTGAGACACTGTGGAATTTTCTCTATAACTTTTTTTCTACAATGTTTCAGAAGGAACGGCTTGGAGTTTATTTAGAGGACGGATCAAGGTACGTTGGGTTCAAAATATAGCTCCTGAGGCCTTATGATTTTAGAGATATATCCTGTACAAGATAGGGTTCTGGAATCATCCTGAAATGAGTCTTTGAATCATTTTCGCTATAAAACATTTTCTATAACGTTTCAGACCCTGAACTCTAGGGGACATTTATAGAAATTAGTTTTTTATCTGTTGTAAAAAGTTCAGCTTCTGGGTCATCATAAATTTTTATATACACCTTGTGTAAGATAGGGTATCTGACTAGTCCTATTGACTAGTCTCAAGAAGGTGTTCCAGGTAAAACAATCATAACTTCT
>JZKD02S1810584.1:62540-81091 GCA_000966675.3 Picea glauca
ATTTAAGTGGGGTAAAAGGAGGTTTCCCCCTTGAAGAGGCTTATTATCTGAAATTATCTCTTTTTCAAGGCGTTGAGTAATTTTCCTGAGGTTTTTCTATGCTATATTGAAGTTTTGTTCTTAACATAGAGCCAAGGAAAGATAGTTTCATTTCAAAATTTCTTTCTTGATGCATGACAGGCAGTGCACATCTTTTGAGGCACACAGTCACGCATTCTGCACTCATGTGTGCAACAGATTTCATAATTGTGCACATTGTGCACATTGTGCATTCTCAACGCGACTGTCAAAACTACAGCCCATGCACAAGTTTCATTTTTGTCAAATTATAAGGGTTTTATGAGTGGTTTGAGGGCCCCTTGCCTTCGTATTTTAATTTCCTTCACTTTGTAAAGTAGTCACACTTCACTTAGACTCCTTTATTAAAAGGAAGGTTAGCTAACATAAGCACATAGGGGTAAAAAGAATCACAATTCTTCTCTTTTCTTTGTTGCCACATGGATGGCTTGTTTGGCGTTTAAAACTTTGAGTTAAAGTTATTTCTTTTTCAAACACAATCAATTAATTTGGGACTAGAAATCAATTTTAACTCGCAAGTGTGCTCTTCCCCTGCACCCAAGTGTGATCTTAGCAATCATAAAAGTTGGTTGAAAGGAAATTTCATCTGACTTAAAAATCATTAGGAGAGGAAAAAACCTCCCTAGGGCTAAGGGTACCTCTTAATTTTGGAAAATTATCTTAAAGATTTGTAAGGTCCCATACATGCCCACATGTTTACAATATTAGGATAGTTTCTAAAAGATTTATTAGTCTAGACAACACTCTAGGAAATATTAAAAGATGAAGTAATAGGCCCATTCATGCCCACATGTCTACAATCCTAGGATAGTTTTAAAATCTTTTCTAGTTTAGAAAACATTCTAGGGAGTTTAAAGGATCAAGTAGGGACCCATATGTCCATATTGATAGTTCTTTAGGGATTTAAATATTCCGCAAAATTGTACCAAAGAAACATAGTAAGCTAGGTAAGAATATTTGTAAGGACCATAGGAAATCAACATGCAACAATCTTACACTTAACTTATTAAAAATCTTTTTCACACTTTTCACTTTCTTGCACACAAAGCTACTCATCAAACGCATAACTTCTATTATAATAGTGGAGTTCGAAGTAGGATTTATTTTTAGTACTCAAAAAGTACTTCAAAGGAACTGGGAAAGATCTGACTACTTCTTTAGAAATTATCCACACCAATTTAATTCAAACGAGGTTGATCCATGACCCCAATCTCTCAGCCCACTCCATCTAAACAATTTTCTAAGAATGCACTAAATTTTCCTCCATAGGAGGTGTCTAAAGAAATTTTTTAGTCTAGGTAGGATCTCGGGGTTAGGCATCCAAATAACCCCCTATTATCAAGTTCTCACATTTTGAAACAATATAAGTTGAGAATAGGGATCTTTCAAATCCTCCAAGTCAAGTGTTCCTATACAATAAGGTAGGGAGATACCCATGAAGGGTCGAAGGCCAAGGTCTGGTTGTTCTGAGCATCCCTCCTTGAGTCACCCAAATCTTGTGAGGGTATCCAGCCCATGACCTATTTTTTAGGCTAAAAAGCTAAATGTTGCACTTTGACTGAGATACTTAGTGGCCAAACATAGGATATCTACCCAGGTGGTGGTTGTGGGCTACAATTGCACCTTGATCATATTTTGTGTGGATATTGGGAAATATCACAAGCTCTTTCATGATATGCACCATCTACCCATCATTATAACTGATTACTTCAACCTTCACTATTTCCTCGTCCAGTGTATTCAAACCCCACTGTTGAGTGCTATTGGAAGGCCTAGTGCTAAATTGAGAGGAAGGATGATAGGTCTTTTAGGACACGATCATTTATTTATTTTTCTCCTCACACAGGAAAAATCAACCTATCCACGTGCTTATTTATTTTAGAGTTGATTTATGTATGATGTAAATTTAGTTACACGCAATTGTGAGTTATAATTTTTTGTGAATGTAAAAAATATAAAAAGAACTGGTTCATTTATTTCTCTCTTGTCACCATTTTCACACATTTACTTTTCTAGTCATATCCATAGGGGAACCACAAAATCCCCATCATTCTAGACACTTGCATAGTATCCCTCCTATCCTATGATGAGTCCCTAGTCTTTCCAACTCTCTGGTTCAACCATCTCACATCCCATTAAGTGATACTATCTTGGGATCAAATTTACTTGGTTCCACTGTGCTTGGGTCAAATAATCAAGGCAACCCATCTATTGGTTCTCCTTCACAAGAAGGCAGGAGTCAAACTTATTCTCAAGGAAGAAGTACAAACCCACCAAATACCTCTCAAAGAGAAGGTCCACTAACTACACACACAATAGATGGAACTAATCCTTTGCCAAATTCCCCTTTGCCATACTTGGCATCCCTCAACATTGATGATTTAACCAAACTCACAAATGACCCCATTTTACATTATGCCACTTGGCCCAATATGCCTACCAAGTTACGTTCAAACATTTCGAAGTTTGAAGGTAAACCAGGGGAAGACCCTGCAAACCATGTTATGACCTTCCACTTATTTTTCTCTTCAAACAACATCATGGATGATTCTATCCACTTGAGGTTATTTCAAATAACTCTCACTGGTTCATCATCCAAATGGTATGTGGATGAAAAATTAGGGTCCCATGTGACCTTTGAATCATTGGCCAAGGCCTTTTTTTGCTTTTTACAATTATTAGTTCGTCATGACATTAGATTAGAAATTCTCTTCGATTTCAAACAAACTACTACCATCCATATATCCGACCATATCCATGAATGGCATCGGCAACGTAGTTTGTGTAAAGAAGAAACCACCAAAGAACAACGTCTTGATTGGTTTCTTAAATCGTTGGTCCCTATGATTGTAAAGGATGTAGAATTCAATTTTCCTCAATTAGAAGAGGAATCCATAAGCAAGTCCCATCAATTTGACCTCATATATTCTCAATCGGGTTATTTATACATAGTGTTTCTTGACGCACCGAGACCCCTACCATTTGGCCAAGACAAACCTAGGGTTTCTCATGCTACAGATGGATTGATTGGTTCTATGAAAAATATCAACCCTTACGACCACCCATCACCTACTTATGGTGCAAATCATTATCCTCAAACGTATGGAGGGATGTCTTATTACCCTACTCCCACTCACCAATAGTCATATCCTTTTGTTCCCCCTTAGCCATTGGGGGGACCCCCATCGGTACCCCAGATGCATCTGGTCTCTCAATATAGTATGGGTCCACCCCCAACCCCCTTATATAACCCCAACAGTGGTGGAAGTACTTCAACTTCCTATATGTTATATGGATCATCTCCATAAAACAATCCATATTTTCCATTTCCTAGTCCTCCCAAACCAGTTGCTCCTCCACTAGGGAAACCACATGTCAGTGTAAAAAATTTCCATCCCTCTCCCATTCATCAGGTTCATGCTTTTGAATAGTTGAATACGGAAAATCCAACTTACCAGCTGAATAATGCCAAGAATAAAGGAAAAAATCAAAACAATAACAACCCAGGACCAGGAGAAAATAACCCCCAACAAAACCATCTCGCTGGGGGAAACCAGAATCAAGGAAACTAAAACCCCCAAGGGGGAAACATTAAAAATCAACCACGACAAGGAAAGAAAAATAATCTCTGAACTAACTTCCCTTGTGCTCTATGCGATGAGTATGGACATTATACTCACCATTGAGCCCAAATTGTCGATTACAAACAGATGAAATAATCCATGAACACACAACGTCCTTCAACACCACCTGCGCCTCAACAAGCCCCACAACATTATTTGCAACCACCACCTTCAAACATTTTGCAAAAACCCTTTCCACACTAAGGTGTGATGATTACATAACAAGAGATAAACTCTTCCCCACCACAAATGGGGCAATATCAAAACCCATGTCCTAATCAACCTGGAAATCCAGTCGATCACAATATCCTCCATATTAGTGAGGAAGATATTCTTCTACAAACACACATTTCTCCATACATGCTCCCTCCTGACTCAACCCCAACCACCTCAGAAACAACTCCTGCTACAACGGGACACCCATTGATTCTCCCATGCCCTAATTCTGAACCAAATCCTTTTATACCCCACATACCTCTACGGAGGAATGTACATAACCCTCTTGCTAGGGTAGCCCATAATTACATTCTGGTGGATGACTTTGGCCAGTCTCCTGCAACCATGTCTATATTGGAGATACTCCAAACCTGTCCATCTCAGCGCAAATCCTTTCTTTCTTCCTTAGGGACAGACGACCCAGCTGATACTCGGCTAATCACCTTTGTTTTAGATAGCGGAGCACCACACCTCCTTGCTCTGGTATCTTTTCATGACCCGTTAATTTATGAAACATCATAGTTCATCGGTGCATCATCGATGAAGGTGCATCCACACACATCATGTCCAAAGTATTATGGAAAAAACTAAACTCCCCTAAGCTAGTACCATCTTCCATCACCTTGAGAGATTATGATGGTCGACCATCATCCCCTGCAGGGCTCTTCCAAAATGTCCCTATAAAACATGGGGGAAAATCCATCTTGATTGACATTGAAGATATCGACTCCCCACCTAATTACAATATCTTGTTCGGACATAGCTACATGTATGCTATGAAGGAGGTACACTCCTCTATGTTTCATATGATGATGTTCCCCTATAATGGGAAAATCATCACCATCGACCAACTTACACATTACGAGCCTAATGATTCCGCAAACATTGATAACATCCTCCCCCTTGTACTCAATAACTTGCATGTTTTTTCAGTGATGAACATTGGTCCTGGAATATTCAAGGACCCATCCTTGTTAGGGACTTATCATGGAGAACCACCTCTCCTAAAACCTTCAATTTCAGCACAAGTGTGTGTAGTTTCCTCTAACATAACAAATATTAGAGAAAATACTCCTCTCACTGAGTTCCCTCTCCACAACAAAGTTCCACCAATAAAATAATCACTACTTCATGAATTCTCTGAAAAACACCACTGCACCACCTGTCCCAGATTGTCCAACATGCCAAGGGAAAATCCCGGTTTGGGAAATAGTCCCCCAAGCCATTACCCAAATCCATTTTTTCTACCCCCCACTTGGAGTCCAATCATTCCAAGTAGTTTCTACCCTCACCCTTTCCAACATGGTCATTTCCATCCCTGTATGGTATCTCTATCCACCCTCCATGGTTCCTACAAAATCTCTCCCTCCTTAGAAAGAGGGATTACCAATCCATATCCTAGTATAGGCTTGTTACCCATGATTTTGGTCATCATGATGATGTATTGATGATGGTGTACTCAAGATCTTCATTAGAATTTTCTCCTGAGAAAAGTTACCTTCATTTCTTTCCAAAAATCAAATTTTTAAGGAAGGTTCGCACGTTGTTAATACATTTGCCTGCGTGAATGCATGATTCTCGCAGGCTGCCTTAAGCCAGGGTGCGAGAAGTTCGCACTGTGTGTAACTACTAGGGTGCGAACACTTTCTAAAGAAGGGAAAAAGATGAATTCTCGAAGCTTCTAGAAGGGAATCTTCTAGAAGGATGAGATGGAATTCGAATGGTTATCAAAGTACTGGATTTCATGATATTTTGGGATCATTCTTATCCAAGTAACTAATTCATTCTCTCCTATATATTGAGGGGATTCTCATGGAAAAGGTTAGAAGAAAACAAGAAAGAGATTTATTGGAGAATTAGTGAAAGATTGTGTGAAGTATTGAAGCTACAGCAGCTAAGAAACTCCAGCAAGTTCATCAAAGGTGGTTTATCTTCTTCATACAAGTGAGAAAGTGTGTGTGTCAGAGCTAAGGGCCATCAAAAGGAAGTTTGCAACATCAAGGCTCATGTTGTAATATTTACTTTCTATCAATATGATACAGTAATGTGTCCCTTTCCCATAAAGTTAGTTCCACTTTATTGTATAACTCCTTGATCATATACATAGATTAACTGTTGAATAGATCATGCTTTCTTCACTTCGATTGGTTTTTATTGTTTTGATCTTGACTGTACGAGAGAACTGGAGCAAAGTATGATAAACAAAGACTAAAGGAAGCGATTATAAGGTATGTTCTTTAATCGTGCCTCTTAGTATATTCAATAGTTTAAATCTAGGGAAAGAGTATCATTCTGTCTTGCTTTGTTCTAGAACCAGGTGGATCTAGGGAGATCGGTTTGTGTCCGCACTTACGGATTTATCCAATAACGAAATTGGCGAATCCACTGGGGAACAATCCCATTTTCTTTGTGGATTTTTGTGTTTTTCTGTGGCCATTTGCTCTGATTTCATTTTTCTCATGTCTTATCAGTCTCTGAGTCTTCAGAATATCCTAATAGACCTTTTGAGTCCAGAAGCTTTTGTGAATTTTACTTCATTTTTCAAATTTTTGGATATGTTCAGGAATTCTTACACTGCACTTCATTGCAGCTTGCGAGAATTGGTCAGGTTCGCACCCTGCTCATAGGGTTCAGTGCGAGGTTCTCACACCTTGCTCAAAGGTTGCCTATGAGAATCAGTGATTCTTGCACTGTGTCATATTGCTTGCCTGTGAACATTCTTTTTCAAAATTGTGAATTTGAGTTTTGGTCTTTCTGACTGCCCAAATTAGTTGGAATAACTCTTATGGGTTTCTTGGACCTCTGATTGATATATTTCTTGCTTTAATTTGCATGCGTAAACAGTTTTAGGGTTTCAAGGTTTTTCTTGTCCTTTGTGTCTTGACATTCATTTCTTGACTCTTCTTGGCAAAACCATTCTCTCTAACTTCAGATTCTGAGTGTGTTTGATTCGTTGAGAACCAGTGATTGGTTGAAAGTTGAGCACTTGGTTTTTCTCATTTTCTTATTGGTTTGAAAGAACATTTTCGTTTGCATTGAGAAGACTATTTGGTTTGCTCTTTATTTTTTCTTTCATTGAAAGAGATGATTGGGTTGTTATTGCTTGATTCTTTATGATTTGATTTTCTGCTCCCTCATTGGTATAGTGAAGGTTCTTTTTGAAAAGTGAACACAAAGTTTTTCTTTCATCAAATTATTTTTGTCATTTACAAAACATTGAAAATCAATTTTTTTTTTGAGATTGTTGAAGTATTGAAAAAGAAATAATAGAGAATTCGCATTCGATAAGTGATTGTTTGCATGGACATTTGAAAGGAAATTTTGCATATAGTTCATGGTTGATCTAGAATACTTCTCTCTCTCCCATATATAGGATTCATTGAATGAAAAGTAATACATTTCATTCTCATCCTTGCATTATTGGGTCAGAGTCATACAACATAAGTTTCACTTCCATCACCTTCGAGTAAACAACAACTTTTAAAAACATTGCATAATCTTAAAATTTATCAAGTAACTCTTTTCTAGGGCTCTTTTACACCAACATTTAGCTAGGCTAGTGCTTTGAAGTAGGAAGAGAGATAAACTCTCCAAAAGATCAAAAAACACAATAGCATCTTGAGTTAGGGAGTGTTAAATTTCCATTTGCAGCATATTGTCCTGGGAAGCCCTTCTAACACAAGGGTCAAGCACTAGGTCGCATTAATGTTGGCAGAGTTACTCACCCTTCTTTGTTGACATCAGTGTAGATATTGCACGTATTACGGGGGTCACTCAGAGGTATACCCACAATGATGAGTGGAAGCCTTTTGAGTTGATTTCGGGCTACATACCCTGCCCTTGCGTGTGGATCGGACTATCGATTATTCCCCCAAGCTTTACTATTATTGGTGGTGACCTTAGTGGCCTATCTCTCTAGGTTCTTACCCGAGGTGACTGTGGAGGGGAAAGTCTTCACGATACCTGGAATTGACGTTGACCAAACTCACTCGGGCTCCTTGGAGGGTATACCCACGATTATGTGTGGGAGCTTGCACCAGGGTGTAAGTCCGTTAAGTAGGTCGTCATCGTAGCTTTTCCATCCTAGCCCCGCCCCTTCTCCTCTTGTTGTTGCGATGTTGGATTTCATCACCAACTAGTGGCTTCGAAATTCGAAGGTCTTGTTTGCCTAGTGATTGCTTCTTAGATTTTGTTTACTAGTGCGTGTTGTTTGTTTCTCAAAGTTGACCATAAGAATTTCTTCATAGAGTTTGTCACTCATTTACAATTGCTCCCCCATGACGTTCACGTAGAATGAAAGGCTTATCTCCAGAACATATGGACGATTCTCAACCCTTTCCTACTAGTACACCTGAGGGCTCTCCTCATCAGAGTGAAGTCCCAATTGTTACGCCACCACACGTAGAAACAAGTGACATCCCAGTTGTCACCACACCACAACTAGAATCAACTAACTCTCTAGAACCTTTTCGCATTACGAATACTAGAGAGGACTATCGCATTAACCGTGGTGAACGACCTTTTGTGCGATTAAATTCTTCTGGAGAAGAAGTTGTTACATCTTCTGAATCAATCGTTGGGACTTTTCCCGGTGAAGAAGGTCGAGAGCCTTTTTGGTCAGGTGATTTCTGAAGGGTCCTTTTTGGTACTGAGTCACCTCCAGTTTACGAAATCAACCCTCCGATGTTTTCCGAGACAGAGACTGTACCGGTGAATACCACTTATCACTTTGTTCTCCCTGACGAGATGGCCCATCTTGCGAATACTATGAGTCTACCAACCGGAATTACTACAACTAGTCTTTCTCCTATCAATACCCAGCGAATGCCTGATGTTAACCCGACATTACCACCCAGTTATCATGCATTGAATGATTTTTTGAATGCTTCCAATCCAACACCTTCAAAAACCCCAGCCGATTCTCTAGGTGGTCTTGCTTTTCCTGGGCACCCTATTCCCGATTTTATTTCGACAGTCCCTCAATTTCCTTCTAGCATTCCTAATCCTAGTGGCACGGTACCGTCCATTACATCTAACTTGCAGGTTCCCATTGGTGGACAGGGTGGTACCACTCAACTTCCTCTTACTGAACATAATCAACTTACTACACAACCTATGATTGGCACACAACTTCCAGTTGGAACACCACCTATGATAGGGGGACCAACCCCACCTTTTGGACAAAATATACCTGCAGCTTTGGCCCAGTATTGGAATCAAATGCTACAAAATCTTCCTCAAACAACTGGGGGGAAACAGACTGTCCCTACTATAGGTCAACCATATCCAGGTATACCCAATCCTATTTGGGGTCAGGGTCACAATGCTCAAACTCAGGTCCCTAATCAAACTCAAGGTTACAATCCTTGGAGTTACTATCCTCTCCAACCACCACCGAATCAGCTGGGATCTTCCCACTATGGACAGACTGCGTACAGTCCTACTGGTTTTCCGACAAGGCTTCCACCCCAAAGTCACCAGTACCCACAGGTGAATCGGCAATTACCTTTTCTTGCTACTTTGGATTTGCCAGATTTGTCTAGGATTCTAAATGATCCTATTCGTCACTCTCCCAGTGGCCTGCTATTCCAACTAAGCTTCCATCAGACATTCCTAAATTCGATGGCAAAGTGAGAGAGGACCCAAACAATCACGTGATGAATTTTCACCTATGGTGTTCTTCCAACTCATTGATGGATGACTCTATTCGTCTATGTCTTTTTCAACGAACCCTTACCGGTTCTGCTGCGAAGTGGTATATTGAATTGCCACGAGGTTTCTTCTCTGATTTCAACACCCTAGCTATGGATTTTATTACGCATTACTAGTTACCGATCTAGTATGATACTGGGACTGAGATTTTGAATTCCTTCAAACAGACTAAAGGCCCTCATATATCTGATCATATCCATGAGTGGAGAAGGAGACGACGTCTCATCAAACTTGAAATCCTTGATCAGTTACTGGCCGAATGGTTTACAAAATCCTTTGTGAACGAAATTGGTAAGGACATTGCCATGGGTGGCATTGTCACGGAACAATAGGCTATAAGTCATGCTCAATATCTTGATCTCATTTATTTGAAAACGGGAACACTTTATGATTTATTACCTAAGTTACCTCGTCCTGGTACTTCCAGCACTTCAACTACTCCATCTGCCTCACATGCAGCTGATGGTGTGATTGGTACTGCCCAAGCCCAATCACATTCTATTTCAAGCACCAATCCTAAGTCTGCTTCTTCTAATGTTCATAATGCTCCATCTCCTTCCACTTCCACCGGTAAAACTTCTGAGGTGAACGTCGTTCAATCTACCCCGACCGGTAAAAATAAATCAAAAAAGGGAGAGGCAATAATAAGGAGGGAAAAAATAATAATCAAACAGAGCAGCCTAAAAATACCCCTATTGAAGATCGGGATAAGCGCAAACCCCGCTACCCTTTCCTTATCTGTGGTGACGATCACTACAAGAAGGATTGTCCATGACGTGCCAAGGTCACTAAGTTCCTTCAAGGAACATCCAAACCATCTACCCCGACAGTCTTGTCCCAACCCTTCGCGTCTCAACAACAGGCTCAGTTGGTCATCCATGACCAACCATCTACTTCTACCACTTCATATGTTTTGATGTGTACTGGTGATTCTAAGAAAAACAATGTTGCACTCACGACTAGAGCCAAATATTATACTCCATATAAGGAGAAGGTTGATGATTTACCTCCTACTTTGGTACAACCCTCTCCACCGACTCCACCTACAAATGGTCCTCTTCATATAGAATGACCGAGCCTTGATACAGTCGTGCGATCCCCTAAGGGTGTTGTTTAGAAATTAGATTTCAATCCTCATTCTCGTGCGGCCCAGAACTATATAATTATGGAAGATCTGACCTAGGCACCTTCAGTGATGTCAGCCCTTGAAGTCCTTCAGTCTTGTCCTACACAACGGAAGGAACTGTTGAAAGCAATAGGTGGAATTGACCCAACAGATACGAATTTAATAGTCTTTGACTTGGAAGATCACGTTCCAAGGTTACCCCGTCAACTCGCATTTCAAATTCAAGTTGTTGTCTCTAACAAGAACATTTGTCGAACTGTTATCGATGAGGGTGCCTCTACGTGTGTCATGTCTTTTGCTTGTTGGAAAGCCATTGGCTCTCCTCCCTTAAATGAATCACAAAATACTCTGAAAGCCTTTAATGGATCTGGTTTTCTTCCTTCATTTCCCGTTACACTAGAAGGTAAGACAGTCCAAGTTGAAGTGGAAGTCTTTGACACTCCCCTTGATTATAATCTTTTACTTGGCTGTAGCTGGATCGATTCCATGCGACCTGTTGTGTCAAAACTTTTCCGTGTAGTACATTTTCCTCACCAAGGAAAGGTTGTTACCGTTGACCAACTTGCCTTCTTCAATTTCGATACTTGTACTAGAAATGTGTCGTTTATTGCTAAAACCCTGCCGGTTTATGAGAATGTCGGTGTAGGCCTTTTAAAGGACTCCTCGTTAATGGGTACTTTCCCCATTCCTCTACCCGATGTTCCATGCCCATCAGTTTCTTCTATCAACATGATCTCCACTGTGCCTCATGAACTTCCTACGTCATATGACCCTTGGATTGTCCCTGACCCTAGAGACCACACTCGTTTCGATGACGTCATGTCGTTAAGTCCGGTTGAGTCTGCTTATCAGGTCATTCAATCGGAAACACCTTCTACCCCCTCTCTTGATGAGTTGTCTCCCGATCCTTTCCATGTTATCTTTCCCACTGACGAGATGATCATGTCCGTCATGGAGGACACCCATTGGGACGATGGACATCATCGTTCCATACTCTTTTTGGAACAAAACACTCTTGAGAACTACCAACAGATTTCGGCTCCGTTGACCGTTGTTGTCATATCGACCATTCCCGGATCAACACATGATGTGTTTGCCGAAGGGAACCTCAGTAATATCTCTACCACGATTCCCATTGACATATCCATTAAACCTGGGATAGTTAAAAATTTCATATTGGAGCTTCATGTTCTCTGCATGAAATCGTCACCTATACATCTCTGTTCAAATAATTTCGTGACATCTTCACCTGGAGCTATAAAGAGATGCTAGGTATTGACCCTGCTATTGTTGTACATGAGATAAAGACATACCCCAGAGTTAAACCTGTCCGGCAGCGCCTTCATCCAGTCCACCCATGTAAAGAGGCGACTATCAAGCTCGAGGTTAAAAAACTTCTCAAAGCCGGCTCTATTTATCCCGTGTCTCTGACAGAATGGGTTTCCAACCCTGTTCCAATTGATAAGAAATGTGGCAGTATTCGTGTATGTGTTGATTATAGGGATATTAACAAAGCCTGTCCAAAAGACAACTTTCCAACCCCTTTTGTCGACCAGATTGTCGATGACTATGCCGGAAGTGAAATCTTCTCTCTCATGGATGGTTTCTCCGGCTATAATCAAATGAACATTTCTCCCGAGGACCAACATAAAACTACTTTTATATGTCCTTCGGGTACTTTTGCCTATAGGAAACTCCCCTTTGGTCTTAAGAACGCTAGAGCGACATTTCAACGTGCTATGTCTTATGATTTTCATGATATAAATCATATCGTTCAACCCTATTTGGACGATTTACCAACTCATTCTTTACGCCGAGTCGATCACCCCACTCATCTCCGAGCCATTTTCATTCATTGTCGGTTCTATCGTATTCGTTTAAATCCTCATAAATGGATTTTTTGCATAGAATCCGGTCGTCTTCTAGGTTTCATCATTTCACATCAAGGGATCTGGGTAGATCCTCTTAAGGTTGAGGCTATTCTTAATCTCCCTCCTCCTTCTACACTACGCCAGTTACAAAGTTTGCAGGGGAAAGAAAACTTTCTTCGTCGTTTCATCCCTAATTACGCCGAAATTACTCGTGGTTTTACACGGCTACTAAAGAAATATTCCAAGTTCGTCTGGGATACCTTGGCCAATAATGTTTTCGAGGCTTTGAAGTTGTCCCTCACACGAGCTTCACTTCTCTTTCCTCCTGATTATAGTCGTGATTATTTTCTTTATCTTGCTACCTCCGAGTACACTATTGGTATGGTTCTTGTCCAAGAGGATGATGTGCATGATGAACATGTTATTTATTACTTGATTCGAAGTCTTACATCAACTGAAATCAAGTATCAACATGTTGAAAAACTGGCCTTGGCTGTCGTTCAAGCTATTCAATGCTTCCGGCATTATATTCTCTCAAGGAAAACTACAGTGATTTCTCATTGCAACCCTATGCAACACATTTTGACATGTCAATTTCTAGGGGGAAAATACTCCAAATGGATTGTCATACTCCAGGAGTTTGACTTGGAATTCAATCATGCCACGTCTAAGAAATCCTTAGTTTTTGTTGAGTTAATATGCAATTTTCCTCACTCTGCCACATAAAATGTAGCAGTAGATTCATTACCCAATGAATCTATTTTCCTTATTAGCACTGACGATCTTTGGTATGGATATATCATTATATATCTCCAAACCCAGACTTTTCAACCTACTTTGTCTAGTACTGAATGACGTCGCATCCGTTATCAAGCTCGTCAATACATTATCCTCAGGGATACTCTTTACCATCGGGGAATTGACTCTATTTTTCGACGTTGTCTGACGTTTGATGAAGCCGAGAAAGCTCTGAATGACTGCCATTCTGGAGCATGTGGTGGTCATATGTCTGGGTATGCTACTGCCCAGAAGATCTTATGCGTAGGGTATTTTTGGCCTTCCTTGTTCAACGACTACATCACTATCGTTCAGAAATTCCATTCCTACCAGACCTACAATCAGAAAATTTGGTCACATCCTGCTCCTCTTCATCCTGTGGTCTTAGTTGGTCATTTTGCAAAATGGGGCATTGATTTCATGACATGTCACCCTCACTCGGCCGAGGGGCATGGTTACATCATTGTAGCTGTTGATTACTTTACAAAATGGGCCGAGGCGATGCCAACATTCAATAATACTGGAAAGACTGTAGCTTTGTTTCTTTTTAACCATGTCATATCTCGTTTTGGTGTTCCCCAAGCTATCGTTACTGATCACGGTAGTCATTTTAGGAATTTTATGATGTCTGAACTTACGAAAAAGTTGGGTCTTCATCATGATAACTCAACACCCTATTATCCGCAAGCTAATGGCTAGGTCAAAGAAATCAACAAAGTTCTTATAACTATGCTTCGACGGATAATAGGACTTCATAAAACAAGCTGGCACACGATGTTTTTTTCGGCATTGTGGGCATACCGGACATCTGTTAAAAATGCTATGGGGTTTACGTCTTTTCGATTGGTCTATGGTGTGGAAGCCATTCTTCCTATAGAATGTGAGATACCTTCTCTGAAGCTAGCTGTCGAACTCTTACCCAATACTTCTGCAGAAGAAGAGCGTCTATTGTATTTAATGCGATTAGACGAAACTCGACGTGATGCCACTCTAGTAATACAAGCCCAGAAGAAATGTGTCAAGGCACAGTATGACAACCATGTTAGGCCTCACGTTTTCTCTTAAGATGATCTTGTTCTTCTTTATGAATAGGATCGAGATACGTTAGGAGCTGGGAAATTCGAACCAATGTGGCGAGGTCCTTATATTATTCGCCGAGTTTTGGAAAAAGGAGCATATGAGCTGGTTGATTACGATGGTATCCCTTTGAGTGAACCCAGGAATGGGTTGTACTTGAAGAAGTACTATGCATAAGTCATTTTTGCACAAGTACTTGTATTTTATGTATCATACTTTGTGTGTGTTACTTTAGTTTGCTTTTGACATTATCTGGTCTCTTCCCTTATGCGACATTGTGTTTGATTGCCAGATGTCAGAGTCTTCGCTACCCTATATTGGCCTCGTTGATGGTGCTAGCCATAGTACTCAGAACCTAGCTTCCACTGCCTGGGCAATCTATGCCCCCAAAAATGAACTTATATCTTTACAAGGTGTATGTCTTGGTCGTGCAACCAACAACATTGCAGAGTATAGCATCGTTATTGAATTATTGGTTGATTCTATCTCACTCGAAATTCGTCATTTGGTTGTGTGACTTGACTCGCCGCTTGTAGTACTACAGTTAAGTAATATCTACTCTATTCGAAGTCCTACTTTGTTACGGGTGTATTTGCGAATTCGCCTCTTGGAACGTTATTTTGATCACATAGAATATCAACATATTCCTAGATGTCTTAATACATTAACAGATGCATTGGCTAATTATGTATTGGACAGACATTTGAATCATTTATAAATTAAACACATCAAAATTCACACATTATAAAGTAACTGGTATAAACCATCTGTATATATAACGATCAAAAGAGTTTTTACAAAAAGTTTTGTCTGAAGACTAAAATATCAAAATTTGAAGCTTATAGCTTCTACAAAGTGATGTCACATATGACGTTCATCGTAACACATGACTTCCCTAGCAACCCTACGGAGCATTCGACCCATAGTTGTTGATACCCCTATAGTATGACGTTGATTCCATCGTGGAACCTCTTCCAGATTCATATCTGGAATGTCTGCTGTCAGGCCCTCTAAATTCTGTTCCACCACCTGATAATCTTTGGCATACTGTGGTGCTGCTGCTGCTACCTCTCCTCGTCGCTGGATAGGAGAGGTTCCAGGAGGTCTATACGGTCCAACATCTGTGTTATCAACAAACATTTTGTGTTAGTCTTTGGATAAATATATAAAACAAAAACATTTGATTATGATATAAAAATTCAAAAACATTTAAAAAGAGAAAATGCGTGTACTTCTTACCGAGGTCTCCCCACTGAGCGTCCTCAGGCAGTGCTAAATCTAGATCTCCTCGAAAATTAAACCCGGCATAAGCATAGTCATCGACAATCAACATCTGGTTTTGAATCCAGTCAAAGAAAATATTGTCTTACTTGACGATTGGTCCTTCCACGTGCCGGGCCATGAGCCGACACCATCTCAGCATTCTTGGACCCCTAGGACCCAAGAATTCCACTCAACCTGTAGTCTAAATATGGGGACCCTCTCGAGGAAGAAGGACACCAGCAAAGAACCATACCCAAATTGTTTCAATTCACCTCACCTGCCTTTTGATACTGTGAAGCACAACATCTGCCCAGTTGAATACTCGAGGCCCAGTACACTCGATGGTGTACTAGAAGTAACTTTGTAATGCCATATGAGGAGCAGAACTCCTGGCCATCCGAGCTATAGTAAAAAGGATAGTGCGGAGGGTCAAGTCTTGTATCCCCCAGATAGCCACTTTTCCTTTTTTCCTCTCAGCTTCGGGTACACAGTATTGATTGCAGTACTCACTCATCTTGAGCCCACCACCTCTACTACTGGTCAGGCTGACATAATACGCACGCCTGGAAAATCCAGTCAAAAAGTATATGTCCTCAATGTCTATGGATAGTGTGTGAGCTCCCACATTGAAAACTTGTTGATCTAGGTCCCACATATGGACCAAGTACTCTAGTAGTCTAAATTGGGCCCTCATGCCCAGGATGCGAAAGTATTTTAAGAGCCCAAAATATCTCAATGCAGCTATGGTAGGAGGATGATTTTCGGTATTTGCATTATCCTCTTCATGTTTTCTTTCACGCCACTCAAGCACCATGATTATGGCTATTTATCTAAAAAAGGAACATAAAAGGAGGATTACTGATTTTATTCATGATCTGGATCTTTTTCATTGGCTAAATATTTAAAAAAAAATTGGATTCTGCAGTTCTCACAGGTGCCTCATTTGCACAGTGTGAACGCCTCACAGGTGGCTCATGGCTCACCTGCAAGAACGCATCATTCTTGCAGGCCCCGTATGGGCTTCCTGTGAGAATGCCTACGTGCATGTAGGGTTCAAAAAACCACTTGAAACTGAAAAACTAACCAATGAAATCAAAATTTTAAACCATGAAAATGTCAAGAATGAAGAGCTTACCTTAATGTAGCAGACAGCTCGTCGAATGGTCTCCTGTCGCTCCCGAAAATTGACGCCAAACTCGGAGGGTAAAAAGGGGGTTTTGGAGCTCAATAGTGGAAATGTGAAATGATATGGTAAAAATGATTATTTACTCATTTGATTTACTTTTTACTATGTCATTTTGGGTTTTTTATGATTATTTATTGATTAAACCTAATCCCTAATATCAAGATGAGTGTAATGACTTGCAGGTGTGATGACGTTGATAATTAAACGCAAGGATATGGACATATTTTTCTTCGTTATGGTGTGTTTTTTATTGTTTTTTATGGTTTTTACATAAAACCTCCAGCATCGTTTTTATCCGTTCTTACGCTCGTAAATACAAGAGAACGTGATCGAGCATAGCTTTATCACTTTTTCAGGCTCAACATGGTTATATGAAAAAGGAACCCCCCTGGAGTCCTCTTTAAGCTCTTTTCAGACTCTCTAAACATGAAAAGATCATCGAGCGACCTTGCTATTTTCATGCTCGCTAAATTATTTGAAATACGCGTCTGGTGAGAAATAATTTATCTCTTTTTCGGTCTCGTCCAGACTATATTATGAAAAAGGAACTGAGAGAGTTCTCTTTTAAATGTTTTTCCAAAATCTATAATCTTGAAAAATCTTCAAGTTTACTATCTCTGGACTCGTTAAACAAACATTGACAGACCCGTGATGGGACCGAACCACTCCTTCTTAGGGTTCGTTAAAAATACTCCAAGGGACTTGTCCGAAGGATGAGCTTATATCAACAAGCATATGTGATCCTCTTCAAGATTGCATAAAAATAAAGAGGTACTTGCCAGAAATGGTGGGGGGAAATTTGGGAAAGGGATATTTTTCATTTTCGTATTGATTGGCAGTAAGTGTTTCTCTTGAACATGACACCCCCTATTCATCATTTGAAGACGGTTTGGGAAATCCATTTGTCTCTCATTCGATTTGCTACAAGGTCATTTCTTGTGTCGTCTCTGAGTCAATGCTGCCAAATCATTAGTCGTGTCATTCATATGTTCAAGAGAAGTCCATCTGAAACCTATATTGAGTCGGCCATTTGCAGTTATCCATTCTCTCTGTGTCAGCCTTCCCTGTGTCTAGTCCAACATTCTCTGTTTCACCTTCAAACTATGTTACTCATTTCGTGTCATTGATGGGGGATACATTAAGGCCCTCCTGTGACGAGTTTTGTTCTATCGACTTCAGCTCATTATCTGAAATCAAGACTTAGAAATTATTTGGTACCTTGGAACTTGTATGACTCAAAGGCAGGTTTCCTCACTTTCGACAGTGGGTTTACATCATTGACCCCTAATCAAAAGATTCCATCGTATGTTCGACATCAACTCATTCATTCACACTCGATGGATTGTACCATGGTACCTTGGGAATCATTGACATCAATGGTGATTTCCCTCGCACTTGTTAATGGTTACATCAATGACCGGTAATCAATTGGTTTCTACCATGTTTGACTTCAACACATGTAATCACATGGTTAGATTCGCACTTTGGGGGATGATATTGAAGACCTTGGATATTATCTTTGTGATCCAGGTTGCGATGGAGTATGTATAATTTGCGACACATAGATCCACTGTGTATGTTTCATGGCTATGTCATCTTGATTTGAAATTTCTCGCATAGAT
>JZKD02S1810584.1:105471-127946 GCA_000966675.3 Picea glauca
CATTAATATGACATGCTTGGCCTGTTTCTTTCTAGTTTGTGTCTGATGTTACATGAACTTATCATTAATTGATAGATCTATTTTCAAGCTAATATCAATAGAGTAGGAAGTAGTCGTATCTTTTTTGTTTGCAGAACTCAGCGAGGGGCAAAGGATTGGACCGCAACTCAGAGCGTGCAGGGACAAACATCGATAAAGAGGTACTCATGTTATCCTTCCTTCTCATGTATTAGTTTAGATAGATTTGAAAGGAAGTCAGTGTCCACGTTAAGCATTTTTCTGTCTAGGGTTAAGGTCAAGCTTTAGAGGCGATCTACCTATCCCCAGTGGAGTTGCCAATTTTTGTTGTAGGAAAATCTCCCACATGGTAGAAACCACTTGATTACCGGTCAATGAGGTAAACCGTTAACAAGTGCGAGGTAGATCACCATTAATGTCAATGATTCCCAAGGTACCTTAGTACATTCCATCGAACGTGAATAGATGAGCTAAGGTCGAACATTCGTGGAATAATTCGATCAGAGGTCAATGATGTAAACCCATTGTCGAATGTGAGGAGCCCTGCCATTGAGGCATGCAGGTCCCAAAGTACTAACTTGTTTCTAAGTCTAATTCCCGGATAATGTGTTGAAGTCAACATGAATAGACTCGTCGAGGGAGGGCCTTGATGTATCCCCCATCAACGATGCGAAACGCATATAAATATGTAATTGGTAGATCTAAAGAACATGGACTGACACGGGTTTTGAGACAAGATATTTGATATGGTTGACTCTCGAGACAGATACTTCCCTTGAACACTGAGGCACAACAAAAAAACGTGATGTGGACCAATACTTATGCAATGGATACGATGACTTGCGTCGGGTGACCCAAAGGAGTGAAAGGAACTCAACAGATTGTCTCAATGCAGAGGTTCAGTGGATTATGATACATGTAAGTGACAAAGTGTCGTGTTCAAGGGTGACTCTAAAAAGTGTTGGATGGTGTTCTCAAGAGATGGCTTGGCTTGTTCCTTTCAATTTTCCCCCCATCCAGATAGATGAGTACCTCTTTTTGATTTAACGAGCTTGAGGAGGATAACACATGCTCGATATAACTCACCTTTGGTAAGTTCCTCTTCCTTTGTTTAACGAACCGGAAGAAGTAAGGGATCGGTCCCGTATGGGCCTGTCGATGTGTTCTTTAATGAGTCCAAAGACAAAAAACTCGAAGGTTTTTCGGGATTATAAAGTTTGCAAAAAAGCTTAAAAGAGAACTCTCTCAGTTCCTTTTTCGTACAATAGTCCAACGAGACTGAAAAAGGGTTAAACTATCACTCGCAAGACGCCATTTCTGACCTTTTTAATGAGTGTGAAAGGAAGCAAGATCACTCGACAATCTTTTCATATTTAGAGAGTTTGAAAAGGGTTTAAAGAAGACTCCAGGGGGGTTCCTTTTTCATGTGTTCATATCCAGACAGGTCTGAAAAAGAGATAAAAGTTTACCCAGTTACGTTCTCATATTGTCGAGCTCGAGAATGAACTAAGAGTATGCTCATCAGTGTGACAAGGTGATTAACCGATCAGGACTGCCAGGAAACCTATGATACCAAAGATACAAACTAGAGTTTAGTGAAGCCATTACATCATTAGAGAAACCCAAAATTGACCATATCTTACAAGTCTCGATCACCCAAGCATATGTATGCCTGCCTTGGGTTTTGAAATATGTCATGATATTTGTTGGATGTTTGTGTGCAACTTCCATTAGGTTCTCTGAGTCTATACCCTTGCTTGAATGTCTACAAAGTATTTCAGTCATCAGTTCGCATCTTCTGACTTCATACTTTGGGTGGCATTCTGTTACACATCAAAATTACTCAATTGTCGTAAGTGTCGCAACTTCCTTACAACTTTCACAAGTGTCACAAATGTTGTTGAATCATGTTGCCATAATGACGACACTAAAGAGGCACTTAAAACATTGTATGTACTTGGTTTGAAGAAGGAGAATTGGTTCACTGGAGTCAAACAACTCTTAACACCTAAAAAGGGCTTTCAATCAAGAGTTTTGAGGATGAGCGCTCCCCTATAAGGCCTCAGGGAGCGTTATAACACTTCCTCACCCCTATGAAGGAGCGCTTCCCACTTTTGAAGCGCTGGCTCTCCCCTTAAGATTCTCTGGGAGCATTCTAGAGCTCTGATGCCCCTTTTGAAGGAGCTCTCCCTAATCTGGGTCAGTTGTTAGCCCGGTGAGGAGAATAAGGAAAGGATCTTTCGAGATTAGGAGGTAGTTGCACTCAAATTCTTGGTTTCATCAAGAGATCCCTGATCTAAGGAGGAGGTTCCCAACTTGTTCTAAACATAAATCAAGAGGTTAAGCTCCTCCCAACCTATATAAGAAACCTCTATGATGGTGGAAAGGGGGAAGAATTGCTAGCATGAAACCTATGATCTCATAGGAAATATACAACCAACCAAAGGAGAAGTGATCAGTGAAGCTGCTATCAACCAGGCTGTGGATCTTTCGAGCAAGGGTTAGACGAAGGGGACTTGACGAAGCTGTCACATTCGCATCTATGATTGTAAGCATTGTTGTCATTATTCTCATTAATATGACACACTTGTCCTGTTTCTTTCTAGTTTGTGTCTGATGTTACATGAACTTATCATTAATTGATAGATCTGTTTTCAAGCTAATATCAATAGAGTAGGAAGTAGTCGTATCTTGTTTGTCTGCAGAACTCAGCGAGGAGAAAAGGATTGGACCTCAACTCGGAGCGTGCAGGGACAAACGTCGATAAAGCGGTACTTCTGTTATCCTTCCTTCTCATGTATTAGTTTAGATAGATTTGAAAGGAAGTCAGTGTCCACGTTAAGAATTTTTCTGTCTAGGGTTAAGGTCAAGATCTAGAGGCGATCTACCTGTCCGCAGGGAGATTTTCCTACAACAGACCTATCCATGCAAGAAATAAGGATGCCCACCCTATAATTAATAAGAGAAGAGGTATTAAATTCAAACCCTTTGAGAGAACATCAACAATGCGAAGTCACTCCATCAGGAGAAGATAAGAATAAGAATGGAAAGAGAATTCTATAAATAGTTAGAGAGACTCGGATCATAGGAGAGAAGGAAATGAAGCTCAGTAAGAAGAAATCTAAGTTGGAAAATCTATAGGAAGTTACAAAGAACAAATGTAAGACTTCATAGGAGCCAAGTTTGCAGAATTTGAACCTCGTCAGAACAATAGAACCATGTAAATTGGGACTTCGCCCTGGCAAAGCTATATAACCATTGGAGGCACCCTAACCATTAGAATGATGCTCCATGATGGTTAGGAAACACATTTATGAGTGGATGGACCATGTTTGGGATGTTGAGACCGTGCCATAACGGAAAAAACTCCATTGGTGGAAGTATTCCTGCCCATTGGAAGAGCCCGTTACAATGCTCACTTATTTAACCCGTCAAACGCTACACCGGGACCACTTTTTCCACCCATGATTAACTGAGATAACATAGAGTTGATTGTGTATCTAACTATGATTCAAAATCTAAACGTCGCTTTCCATTGGTCCACTTATATGTTCTCCTACACCGACTTGTTCATTTTACAATGAGAATGTCGGGAAAACCCACTGAGTTAGAGAATTCCATCGAAGAGGTTCTTAATAATTTTATGGCTGATAGAGCTATGTCTGAAGGAGTACAGGCATCGTTGAATAGGGGACTACAAACTTCCCCTTCGATCGAACGTCATTCTAGCCGTGTTAACCCCATGACTAAGAAGCGAAGTAAGTCTCGTGGAGATATGGAGAATTCGAAGAAGATCCCTTCGATCTTACCAAATTATATCTCGATATTGGTTGGTGTCGTTAACCGTGACAACATTCCATGTGACTATGAATATATTTTGATCACCACATACATCTTGAAAGTAATACGCATGGTTGGGAGCCATTTAGGACAGATCCCACTACTGAAGAACAATGAATTTAACCTGGGGGATAGAAATAACTACGCTATGATCGCACCTCACAGATACTTGATGAAGACCAATGGGAAGAAGCCTCGCCTAGTCTCCTAGCCTTGGATTAAGGAGCTCACACAGTCCACTATACTCAACAAGATGAAGATTCCTCATTTTGGCCATCGTCAGGAGGTTAACACTTGAATTAAACTCCTCCTATCATGCTACCATGGAGTATACCTGTGGATCGACCAACATATTACTATGGATCCAGTGTTGATCCACTTGATTACAGGATTGAGCATATAGGGACCCGAACCCCAGACATTTTATACAGGGAAGGCTTTAGACTGCTCCCTGGCACAATGCATCAAGGAAGCATATGGTGAAGTCGAGAAAGGAAAGTGAGGCTACAAGGTAGCCTCTATCCAGGATGGTGCAATGCAGCTCACTTTCCAACTCATAGCTATAAATCTTGTAAGAAATAATTGCCCCACCCAGGTCACTAGGTTTGTGGTGGACCTCGCAGGAAAATGTGTGGAGGGAATGAAAATAAATTGGGTGAGTTACCTCGTCAATGAGCTTGAGAAATAATATCGTGAAGCTCAGTATCATGGATACGAGTTCCACTTTAGCCGACTTCTCATATTGATTTAATTTGTCGCTTGGAAAATGCCAGAAGGAGACACCTTCCTAGAGATCAAATCATCAGAGACCTTGGCCACTAGATTTTCAACCTTGTGGTACACCAATGACATGTCGAAGCAATGGAAGTCGAATTTTGTGTTCCATGTGTACTATCAACAACTGAAGGTTTCCATTGAATCATTTTTGCACATGACACCACACACCTTGCACCAATACCGACCTTTTGTGAAGTACTGCACAGATCGACACTTTATCTATATCATTGTGCGCAGACACAAGAGTAAGGAAGAGTTACAATCTTATTACAAGTTGACAAATGTGGACATGGATAATATCACAAAGGAATGGTTGGATGAGTTCCATGTACCAGTTGATGATGCTGAACTCTTTGACACTGACATCATAGGAAGCCCCCTCATCACCCAGGTTGAGCATGCAGGATAGTCCAATGTGAAGAAGAATAAGAAAAAGGAGGAAGTCTAGAATATAAAGATCGACGAGGAGGACAACACTTCTGAAGGAAATGGATTTGTCTCTCTAGGAGGAGAAGACAAAGTAAATGGAAATGGAGGAGTGGATGAAGGAGAAAAGAAATAATAAGGTGAGGCTACACTTCTAAAAGATCCCCTTACTAAAATAGTAACTCCATAGAGGAGGAAGGTTTCTTCTGTGGAAACCTTCAGTAAGAAAGAATACGTAGGCTAGGAAGCCCCAGCTAGAGGCCACACTCAAAGAGGATAACATCAATCTAATACAAAAAACCATGGAGGATGCATCTGAGGATCTCTTGCAGATATATGGAGCAAAGAAGGAGGATCTGTATGGAAGGGTTGAGAAGGAATTCAAGGAAATACAACATGCTATTTAATCTGTCTTCATCGTTCCTATTACACCTTCCTCTTCGGAGACTGCAAAATTGGGGGATGAGCCCACCCAATCAAGAAGACTTGCAGATGTGATAGAGGCTCAAATTTAGAGAGTCCAAGAAGAAAAGGAGAAGGCTATAGAAGAACTGAAACAAAATAAAGAGGAGATCTTAGAACATGTATGAGTTGCTCGGTAATACATAACCTCCTATGAAAATGAGAAAGATGTGTTTTGGGCGATGCTCGAGGAGGACAAAGAAAATATATAGAGAGAATAGGACCAACTACTCACAGAGTAGACTGTGGTCAAAGAAGCGATGAACAAAAAACTTCACTCTGTGCCAGGCTTGGCACAGGAGGAACAAGAATTAGTTGAAATTCAAGAAGTAAAACTCAGTGAGGCCATCCCGTAGCTTCACACAAGGATAACAAAGTTGGTGATCCAAACAGTACCAAGAACTCCGCAGGAGGTGCACAACCAGAGGGATGAAGATGCTAAGAGCGTAGTTGGAAGGATTAGATCCCTCACGTCATAATGCAAACAACTGAGCGATAGAAGTGCTCAGACTTATGAACACCTCAAAGAATATCTAGAGCTAAGGAAACTGGAAGTGCAGTTAAAGGAGGCGCAACATCAGGCACTGTCAGTACAGGTGCAGATGAAGCTACTCACTATAGTTAAGAGAATGAAAAGATCACAAGAACAATGTGTGATACAACAATGGATTACTGCCATCCAGGGTAGAGCAATGGAAGTCACGTAGAAGATGAAACCTGTGTAGGATTAATCTTGCAAGGTGTTCGAGAAAATTGAGGGACAAGGATCACAACTCGACCAAGTGGTTGTGACAGTGGAACATCACCTAGAAGGGCCTATTACAGAGCAGATGATCCAAGAGCGTGTTGAGTAGGAGGCTCAAGTAAAGCAAGAAGTGGAGGCATCTCGAGTGAAGATTGAGGCCTTCGAAGCAGTATTGTCTAGACCTAAGTGACTCGGGACAAGTCACAGGGGAGTGTTGGGGGCTTGTTGGCCCTCAACCAAGTTTTGAAGAAATCTTGGTCAGGTTTGACCATGTTTTGGACTTCGACATAGTGATCGAGGAAGGAGCGTCCAGGAGGAGCTAGGATCGTAGATTCCACTTGTTTTATGGGCTTGTGGACCCATCAAGGGGTTCTAAGGGTTTTTTCAAATGGTTATGGGATGTTTTCCCATGGGTTTACCCATGATTAGGCCTTATTGTAAAAGTATAAACAAGTAAGATTGTAAGGTAGAATAAAAGAAGCGATGTAAGATAAATAGAGAGAAAAGTATAAGTAGCTAAGTGCAATAAGTTATGAGTGCTTCGTGCAACATAAAGTGTATGTAAGGCTCTATTCTTGTTAAAGGAGTTGGCTTTGTGCCTTGACCTAATTTTGGGAAGTAGGATCTGGTGCTAAGTGCGTAGATCTCCTGTCCTTTATGAATCTTGGTTTTGTGGCTCATTGCACAATAGTGGATGAATGTAAGATATTGAATAATAATGAAGAAGTTGAAGAAATTGGTGGGCATAGCCCCACACTAGGGTGAACCACACATATCTTTCATCTTCTGGTTGCTTCGTGCTGTGTTGATTATATTATGAATCTGTTGTGATTATTATGTATGTTAGATATATCTATAGATTCTTATTGCTTCACATGTGCTACAAATGAATGAATGTTAGATCTAACTCTGTGTTGTGTGCTAAGTAGTTGAAGTTCTTAATCTTTACTATTACTGTGCCAATCTATCTTAGGATTTGTTCTATGATGTTAATAAATCTAATGAACTGATTCATATCATCTTTTAATTGTTATTAAAGTACTTGTGAAGTTTTGTAATCACATATATGTGCCCCATCTTGGTTACAAACACTTGAGTCATGTAACCCCCCATGCCTCTACCTTGGGTGAGACTTCACCTGATTTGCAAGTGTTGGCGAAAGGGTCGATAGTTAGGGTTTTTTTGGTGCACTGTTAGAGTTGAACCGTGGGTCTTCCCTTGTGCCAATAGTCCTTCATACAGGCATGCGTCCAATGTGCATATTTATTTTCTACCCACACACCCATATGCACAGTTGTTATCTTCTTAGTTTCACATTAGGCATGAGGTTTCCTAACACAGCCGCACATTCAAGAATGCATGAATTTTTGGGAAAAAACCACAAATAATGTGTGGGAAAACGAGTTCTACCCACACACACATGCACAGGTATGCCCCCTTTTTCCACGCACTAGTGAGCACCTACCCTTAAAAACCCCTTGTATGACCCTCCGTACGGTTCCTATATACCCTCCTCCAAATTCAAAAAGTATTAGACGATAAGGGCACTAACCTGTCTCTCACTACTCCCGGATCGGTAGCCCCATGCTCCTGTAATCTCCAAATCACCTCACATCTCTCTCGCCAAATCAACAATAGTGTTAGGTACAAATGTGGTGGAATTGTGGGACAACCATCCGTATATAGGCCCTTTTTCTCAACTTCGACATTCTGTTATAGGAGACAAAAGCCTTCGTTTTCCGATCCATTATCAGCCATGTGATCCAGATCCATCCATTCACACATTCATATTCCCTAGGTTCCCATATGCACTTCTCCCATAAGGATCATTTTTTTCATGCCACGTTCAGGTATGCATGCTCACTTTCAATTTTCATCAAATAGTTGTTATATGTTCTTTATCATTAGATATTATTCATGTCGAGTATTTGGCTTTTATGTGTAGGTACTTGTTCAACAAGATTACAACCCCTTCAGGTATATGTTCGACACTGGCATGTAATTACTCCCTCTGTAAACAATTGCATATCCCAATCACACCCTATCACATTCACCTTTAGGGTCCCTACATCCAGCTCTATAGTACCTTTACCACTACCACATTTTGGTACTGTCAACCGATAACACTCTCCCCCACATGAGTTGTCCCATTCATAGTTCCCCTTGGCAACTTGACACTCATACTGATTCACCCCCTTCGATTGGGAGTCTCGATAGTATTTTACACTTCCGAGAATGAAACCCATACTTATTCTTATCATATTGATAACCTTCCCAATGGACTCCCTAGTTCATATCATCCCACACTTGGTTCTATTGACTGCACCCCCACAGTTCCATTTATCCCTCCATATCATCCACCATCAGTTTTCCCAACTACAGATTGTCATCCATCCATTTACCTAATACAGAAACCCATCCATGGGGCTCCCACCCTCCACCAATTATCTTTCACAAACTTGTTCTCTAACAGGCCAAGTCATATTTCACTGGGGCACCCATTTCTTTATCTATATACCCAACCCAAATTATTCTTCATTTCTTTGGTAATTGTATAAATCCCTTGTTTCCAGCATATATATAGCTTTTTAGTTGTCATCCTCGATAGCCTTCTTTTACCTGGAAAAGAAACCCATTTCACACTTGGTTTGGGCATCCAACCTTTTTTCATATAGACATATTTGGAAAACCCCGATTATTCCAAATCCATGTAACCACGATCTCTGAGTTTTTCCACTTTGTTAGCCTCCGACACAATTTAACAACATGTCTAGTCATCCCCTTGACACTGGATTCAATTTTACGGTTGCTGCCAATCATCCCTCAAACACCCCAACCAAGGGAAGTATTGAGTCTCATAGAATCTTGACTTTGTCCATGTTACCCATCAGTACCTGATATCACCCATTACTCAGTGGATTTCAAGCATCCCTTTGCTTCTTGATGTCGTTTCTCCCTTCCTGTCGACATCAACACAGTTTCCAAAAGGGTAGAAGTATGTTGACTCTCATTACCTTTCAATGAGGAGTCTCGGAAGACACAAAGAGAGTCATCATTTCTTTGTGGTTCTGTTGACCACCATAACATTTGACTTCACCAAAATCTCATGTTAATGTGGGTCTTACTATGAGACCATTGCAACTTTCGATAGCAGCCGAAGACCTCTGAATTTCATAGGCCATCAATGCCTATGAGTCATTGGCACTTCTTACCATCGTTCATTACTCGATTCAGATCCATTTCACCATTCAGGACCATCATCTATCATTATCAACCACCCCCGAAGGTGTTGGAGCTATCTACATCATTATACCTCTTTAGTTACAGTCCCACATTTTGGTTTCATTACATGATCATGGGGCATGCATGCCTTGTTTGTACATAGATTTTATTTATTTTTCCTAGAGAAAGGTTTGGTTCGCATAGTTTTCCCTCTCCCTCTGGCAGATCACTCTTGCAGTTCCTCTCTTCACTCTTCCTTACAATGGAACTCTCATCAAAATAAACATTGATGTATTTCAGCTATTTGTATTCTCCTAAACTCACACATCAGAGGGCATCTTTTATCACTGAAAAATTGTTTGCATCATTGCACACAATGGTTGAAAAAGACATCATTTCCAGCAACAATTAGTACACCTACAACACCAAAATCCATCAAAAAGGAATAAAACTATATACTTGGTTCAAAAATTAAAGTGCACAAATTCACCAAAGGAAGTGCGCGCATTGTGCACAAAATGCACATGCTAACACAGCCCTAAGCACACATTATGCACAAAATGTGCAAGATGCATGATTGTCTACTAGAAAAGCTGCACACTTCTCATGAATGATGAATTTATGAATCTTGTCAGCCTCTCAAACACTTTCATTCTGACCCCCAACATGATTTGACACTCAGATATGAGCGAAATCTAGCTTGGAGGTTGGTCAAGGGATAGGAAGTGCCCAAAAAGGCCCCTTGTTCACACTATGAACCAGTTGTATATTTCCATGAATGTACACTATAAATATGTGTCATGGGTATGTGTAATATACCAGATATAAAATGTATGCAGAAAAAAAATAAAATGGTAGAAATGGTAGAATAGCAACACTATAACCAAAACATTCACCACAATAGCACTGAAATGATAAGAGAATAATAACAGAAATAACACTTTGAATATGAAAGCAATGTTCACGGGCCTCTTCGAGGGGGAAACCTCCAGTTGAGAAAAGCTCTATTAGAATAATATCCAAGCTAGGGTTCTCATACCCTCAACTCCTATTTATACTAAAAAGAAGCATCTAGAGGAAGATCCTTCTAGAAGCGAAATCTTCTATTAGGTCTTCTTACATCCACCTTATTCTATTTTTTTGAAAGGAATTATTAATATTTACCTTTATTACATCTGAATATATTGTTCTACCTATGTGTAGGTTAGGACCCTAACATGTCCACCCCCTTAAAAACAACCTTGTCCTCAAGGCTTGAGATGAGGAAATTGTTGCAGAATGGTAGCTAGTTCCCAAGTGGCATCTGTTGGAGTTGTATCTTTCCACTGGACTAGCACTTCCTCGATGGTTTTGTGACATAGGTGATGCTCACGCTGGTCCAAAACTAATTTTGGTTGTAGCCAAATGGATCCTTCTTTAGCTAACTCTGGAAGGTTGGTTTGAATTTGGCACTTAGCTCCAATCACCTTCTTTAAGAATGAAACATGAAAAACGGGATGTAGCTTCGAATGGCTGGGAAAAACTAACTGATAAGCTACTTGTTCTACGTGCTTGAGAATGGTATAAGGACCATAAAATTTGGGTGCTAGATTCTGACAATTCTTGGCCTTGAGGGAAGTTTTCTTGTAAGGTTGCAGTCGAAGAAACACCTGATCCCCTTCTCCAAATTGACGTTCAGAGTGATAGTGATCTTCTTGTTTCTTCATGCGATTCTATGCCATGACCAAATTCTCTTTGAGAGTACAGAGAATAGCCTCTCGAGATGTAAGTGTCAGGTCAACAACCTAGACCTTCGAGGCACCCGGTAAGTATGAGAGAACTAAAGTTGGCTTCTATCCATATACTTCTTCAAAAGGAGTCATGTGTGTAGCTATATGGTATGAAGTGTTGTACCACCATTCAGCTAGGGGTAACCATTGAGCCCACTGATTTTTCTTTTCCGAGGAAAAACACCTCAAATATGTTTCTAAACACTTTTTGACAACTTCCATTTGGCTATCAGTCTAGGGATGATAAGATGTGCTGAGATGAAATTCGATACCTTGTATCTTGAACAGTTCTTGCCAAAAATTTCTTGTGAAAGTTGGGTCGCGATTAGAAACAATAGAGTGCAGCATGCCATGAATCGTGAAGACCCAATCCATGAAAATTTGAGCCATTTTGGATGCTGTAAACAAGTGTTGAAGGGAATAGAAATGAGCATACTTGGAAAGATGATCAACAACCACCATGATGACTGATTTATTTCCCGATTTGGGTAAGCTGGTAATAAAATCCGTAGAGATATCCTTCCAAATAGCAGGTGGAATCTGGAGAGGTTGTAGTGTGCTCGGAGATTTGACTATTTCTCCCTTGTTGCGTTGACACACATCACATTCAACAACAAAATTACAAATGTCCTATTTCATACCATCCTAGAAAAAGGAATGTTTGACCCTGTCATAGGTTTTGGTAAACCTGGAGTGCCCTGTTGTGGGTGTAGCATGAAGCTCAGAAATTACTGTGAATTTAATATTTGATTGTTTAATTAAATACAAACAACCTTTGTATAGAAGTTCATCATGGAGCCAAGAGTACCCTGGGGAAGCTAGAGAATTGAACTGCAATTGTTGGATCAACTACAAACTTTTGGGATCTTCCAACCATTCGTGGCGAATGACTTGGAGCCAATCTAGGACAATGAATGAAAGAGAAAAAAAGGGATCCTTCATCTTCATATTTGCGAGAAAGTGAATCCGCAACCACATTGTCTTTGCCTTTCTTGTAAATGATCTCATAATCATGTCCAAAGAGCTTAGTCACCCATTTTTGTTGTTCTGGGGAGGAAATGTGTTGTTCCAGAAAATACTTGAGGCTTTGATGGTCTGTCTTAATTTGGAAACATTGCCCCAATAGATAAGGGTGCCACAGATCAACGACATGCAAAATAGCCAACATTTCCTTTTCATAGATGGATTTGCCAAGATTTCTTTCAAATATTTGCTTGCTGGTAAAGGCCAAAGGTCTACCCTCTTGCATAATGAAAGCACCAATTCCTTTCCCTAAGGCATCACATTCCAACACAAAGGTCTTTGTGAAATAGGGAAGGGTGAGGATTGGATTGGTGCACATGGCCATCTTCAAGGTTTGAAAATATTGATCAGCAACTGGAGTCCAAGTGAAAGAGTTATTTTTTAGGAGAGCACTGAGAGGTGCTGCAATCTTCCCATGATTCTTAACAAACTTGTGATAATACCCTGTTAAGTCCCGAAATCCACACAAGCTCTTAAGAGTCTTTGGGTGAGGCCAGTATTTCATAGCTTCAATATTTTTAGGATCCACCCTGATGCCATCCTTGCCAACCAGATGACCCAATTATTCTACTTTTGAGGCGCCAAAAGCACATTTAGACTATTTCAGGAAAACTTGGTGCTAAGAGAGTAGATGGAGAACCCGATCCACATGAGCAAGATGGTTTGTATAGGTTTTTCTATAGATGAGGATATCATTAAATAAAACTAAGAAAAAATGGCAGAGAAAAGGATGAAAGACATGATTCATGAGGCTTTGGAAGGTGGAGGGGGAATTACACAAGCCAAAGGGCATAACCAAAAACTCATAGTGGCCCTCATGAGTTCTAAAGGAAGTATTGGGAATTTATACCTCTTTCATACGTATCTGGTGGTAGCCCGAATGAAGATCCAGTTTAGTGAAGAATTGGGCACCACTCAATTCATCCAGGAGGTCATCAATGACAAGAATGAGGAATTTGTCTTTGATGGTAAGTTTGTTTTAGGGCATAGAAGTTAGGACACATTCGCCAAGAACCTTCTTTATTCAGGACCATGACCATAGGATAAGAGTAGGGGCTTGTGCTAGGGTGGATAACACCTGCATTCAGGAGTTCCTGGACCATTTTCTCAATTTCATTTTTTAGGGAAAATTGGTGATGATACAGACAAAAATTGGGAGGAAGGCTTCTAGGTACAAGAGGAATGGAATGATCATGAACACCACGGGAAGGAGGGATTCCTTGGGGAGTGGAAAATACCAATTGATGTTTAGAAAGGATGGCTTGGAGGTCTTGCGGGACCGAAGGTGTCTCTGTTGCTTGTATGGCA
The DNA here is from genome assembly GCA_000966675.3 of Picea glauca. Lineage (NCBI taxonomy): Eukaryota > Viridiplantae > Streptophyta > Pinopsida > Pinales > Pinaceae > Picea > Picea glauca. The sequence continues at coordinate 119,062 of JZKD02S1810584.1, forward strand.
TGGAGTTGGGTGATAACACCAGAATGACCTTTTTTGAGTTTCTTTTCCATGCGATGGGAACTAATGATCTCAAGTGAACCGATGGTGATTCCTTGGAACTTATATTGGTGGCCCTCCTGTTCAAATTACATGGTTAAGTCTTTAAAATCCATGAGAATGGGACCCAAATTCCTTAGCCAGTCTACACCCAACACAATGTCACAACCTCCCATGTCAATAGAAAACATATGGGATTTCAGGTGGTAGTCACCAATTTGGAGATGCGCATTTTCACAACATCCTCCACATTTCATGGAACCACCATTGGCAATAATGATTTGGAAATTATTGATGACATGGATGTAGCAATGAGTTTCTTGGGCAATGTGGCAATGAATAAAATTATGGGTGCTTCCACTATCAACTAGGATGATGACGTTCTGATGCTTGATGTAATTGATTAGCTTGAGGGTTTGGGGAGTGGATAATCTAGTGAGAGCATTGAGGGAAATGACTGGTTCTACTTCGGGAGGGTCTACGGGAGGGGTTATGTCAGTGGATTTAGGTTATTAGACACAAGGGGAGTTTCTACATCCTCTTCTGAAATATCCTCAGAGATGGCCATAAAAAGATTTTGTTCTTTACACTTGTGGCCTGGGAAATATTTTTCATCACAGTTATAACAAAGGCCTTTGAGTTGGTGTTCAACCATTTCAGCCCTGGTCAATTTTTGGATCTTTAGTGGAGTAGAGGGAGTAGTGGGATTTACTGGTTTAGGGTGAGGGATAAAGGAGGGTTTTCAGTTTTGTAAAGATACAACCTGATGTACTTTTTTAGCTCTTTTAGTAGCCTCCACCCAACTCTGAGGTCGAGCCATGAGGACATGGGCCCAAATCTCATCCTTGAGGTCGTTGATAAAACACTCTCGAAAAAAGGCATCAGACATGCCCTCTGTTCTAAAATCCAGGTGCTTAAAGGCAACAATAAAGTCTTCCACTGTTCCTAGTTGTTTCAACTTTGTCAAATGGCCCAAATGGTTGGTGTTTGTTTCAAAGCATTCATAAAGCTCTGCCACAAAGTGTGTCCAAGCAATATACCCTTGACGATAATTTTTCTCCATTGCCACCATTTCCACCTTTCTTTATCTAGATGGAGAACACCATACTGGAGTTTGACCAAGTCATCTGTAATGTCGTATAAAGAGAAATAATGTTCCATTTGGGTTACCCAACTAGTGGGGTCCGAGCCATCAAATTTGGTCACATCCACCCGTGGAAGGTGTAGGTCACGTTGAAAGTGATGGTTCTGAAAGTTATGGGAATGAGAGGAATGGTCACCTTTAGGATGTGGAGGTGAGGAAGAGGAAAGGTTATCTTTAGGGATATGCAGTTTGGTGCAGAGTGATGAAAAGACTGATTCAAGCTAGGTGGTGAGGTCTTGTTTTATTTCCTCCATTGAGGACTACAAGGTTGTATTTATGGAGACATCATTGGCACTGAGTTGTTTCACTTCTTTTTGGGTTTTGATGAGACCATATTGCAAGGTGTTGAAGCGAGCTTCCAATTCTTCGCTACGGGTATGGGCCATGAGGATGGGGGAACTAAAAAGGGGCGGGCGGGATAAAAAATTTTGCATAAAAATGATATGGATGGATGTCATAAGGGAGAAGAGATGGATCCAATGGAACAGGTCTCAAATAATGGTGAAAAAATTTGAGACCTCGGCCCAATATCTTAGGGCACTAACTAAGGAGGATAGACTGTACCCTTAGCCATACTACCCAACTACCCAGGTACTAGAGACTATCTTCCCGAGTGTTGTTCTCGGTGACACTATAGAAGTTAGGCGGTCGATTGGTTTATTTAAAGAGGGCTTCAGGTAATCTAGGCTGATTCATACACAGGTGTTGTCTGATGCACTACCACTCGAAGGGGTACCAATAGGGGTTACAAGGGTGGCCAACAGATGTGCGCTTAAGTACCACTTGTATTTCTTGTGTGTATGAATCCATCAACAGTGGGTTTATGTGCATAATGACAAATCTCTGTGGCTTAAAGACACCGGAATACGTCTCTACCCTGAAAAAAAAAGTTTAAACCACACATTCTGCCAAGGAAAGTGCTCTAATACCACTTGTAATATACCAGATATAAAATGTATGCAGAATAGAAATAAAATGCTAGAAATGGCAGACTAACAACAATATAACCAAAATGTTCACCACAATAACACTGAAATGATAAAAGAATAATAAAAAAAATAGCACTTTGAATCTGAAAGCAATGTTCACAGGCCTCTTCGAGGGGGCAACCTCCAGTTGAACAGAGAGTCTTACAATAATATCCAAGCTAGGGTTCTCATACCCTTGACTCCTATTTATACTAAAAAGAAGCATCTAGAGGAAGATCATTCTAGAAGAGAAAGATTCTATTAGGTCCTCTTACATCCGCCTTATTCTATTTTATTGAAAGGCCTTATTAATAATGACCTTTATTACATCCAAATATATTGTTCTACCTATGTGCGGGTTAGAACCCTAACAATGTGATAGAAAAATAAGAACTTCAAGGTATTGTTATGCTGCAAGAATTCTTCTTAGAGAAGCCTCTTTTCTCTTTGAATCATTCAAGAACTATAAAAAGGGCCATTCCACTCACCTCTTGAGAGGATTGGCATTGCATTTCTTCACCATTGTTAGTTTCCATTGTATGAAGAGAAGAGATCTCTATTAGGGAACTCAAGAGCCCTCCCAAGGAGGAAGACGGGATTCATAAGTCCCTTCCTTTCTCTATAGTGTTATCCTATCAATACATTGATCCATTGGTAGCTATATGATTTTCATTTTTTGTTTTTCATGGTTCTAGTTCTTTCAAGCTTCTCTAACATTTATTTCTTTTTCTTTTTATTTCTATTTCCTTGTTTCATGTGTATTTGGTTATCTAATCAACTCACAATTTTTTGTCTTGTTTAAATGACTTAACTAGGAAAGTAAGTTTTTTGTTTTTTCTCACCCATGTGATGAAACCAGCACAACACCTACTATGATGGATGTGAGGAAATTTTGTTTATTTTCTTTAAATGTGTGAATGTGTGTGGTTCCTGGTCCACTCTTAGGAACTTTACTTAAAAGAAAATAAAAAAATTTCCTTTTTTTTTATATTTTTACTTTCTTTTACTATAGCGTACTTATATAAAAGTCCCACATTCTAAATACCTCGAGTCCCATGGAAATCATAACAGAGGAGTACCACCTCTATAAAAACACAGGGGTATTTATATGCTTGTGAGGTTGCCATTTCGGTCCTAACAGATTCAAGTGTCAACATTTTTGGCGACCATACTGGGGAACGATTTATTTTCAATATATTTGAGGAACCAGAAATATCCATGAATCAAATTTTCAAGAATAATATTCAAGAAAATTGTTTCTTATTTTAAGCATGGCTCATATTTTTTGTTATTTTAAAAAGAAACGAGAAGCACCAAAGATTCCGGAGAATGAATTCCCTAGAAATTCCATTGAATTTTTTTTAAATGAAGGGTTTCATTCATGTCATAATGATTCTTTATATTCTTCATCAAGCCCATCAATGAATTTACAAGACTCAACAAAAGGGAGAAATAATCAAAGAAGGAGGCGATTTCATAATACCCATTTAACTCTATTAGAAGTAGACTTTAAAATGCCCAATATTCCTATTGAAATTATTTCTACATTCTTTGGGGATGCTTTAGAAGATGCAGAGCAACACTTGATTAATTTTAAAGGAACATGTTATGATTTTAGCCTTATTGAAGATAATGTTACATGTATATTATTCCTACAAAATCTATGAGAGGATGCTCTTGAATGGTATAGTTCATTAATGCCTAACTCTATCACTAGTTGGGATGTGTTAGAATATTCATTTGCATAAAATTTCATCCCAAAGGTGCATTCATATGTTTTTGCTGATGTTGTTTCCCACCCATCCTCTCCCATATGGAAGAATGATAACGAAATGCCCAATTTTGAAGAAGAGTCAAATCAAAGAGTGGATGAAATTTTTTCAAGTTAAGTTGTTGAAGACGAAGATGAAAATTCCAAATTACAAGAAGAAAATTTCAAACAACAAATTTGAGAATGAAATTGAGAAGCCTCCACCAAATACACAAGAATATTTCAGCCTTGTGATAAACGATGAAACATCACAAGAGAACTTGTAGAAAGAAGAATTGATGGAAGAAACGAATCTTGAAAAGAATGATGAACAAGATCACCTTTACAAGAAATAAGAATATTTTCAAGAGATTTTTGAAGAATCAGGAACCATGGAAGTGGTTGTAAATAAAGAAAAGTATTAATGCATTCTTATGTCGAAAAATCCTCAACCAAGAATTGATTTTATTGAATTATAGTTCCAGAGCATTTTTGGCCAAACAATGCAATCAAATCTTCACCATACTTGGTATAATTTTTCCCCAATACATAATGAGAATTCCCATGACTCATTTGTACAAATCACAACATATCTCAAAAGTTTGGAGTTCATTCCACAAATAAGATCAATGCTTGAATGGATCCATTGGAAATATGCATACACCTAAGGTGCCCCTTTCTTTCAAGTAAGTTAGGGTAGGTAGATCATGTATGTATATAATTTTTATTCAGTTCAATTTTTCATAATAAGGAATTCTTTGTATTGAAGTTTGAAGATAACTCCAAGAAAGAATAAGAACAACAATATTTCATTTTGAAGATGACTCCATAGCCCAATGGGCGGAAGCACCTGGTCACATGAGACGTTATATTCTTGACAACCCACAGGGGGTTATCATCCCACAGTTGGATCATGTTGTTGATATCATTTCCCTCTTTTGAAATGTCCCTCCCCTTTTCTATTTTCCCAAATTATTTTCTCCCTTTCTTTTCCCTCTTCTACAATTACCCAGGTTTCCCTTTCCTTTTTTCCCTTCTACTTTCCATTTCTTGTTCTATACTTAGTCATTTTTCATAACGGTGGGTTCCCGGGTTGCCATACTTACAAATACTCATCTCCATGAATACCCTCACATCACGAGTTCGACCGACCGTCTTGCTATCCTATACTTAACCGATTTTGAAATCGCAGGTTTCTGGGATGACGTGGTCAAAATATCATACCCCATTTTCCGTGACATACATTTTGCATCCAAAAGTTTCGCAATATACATTTTGACCCCCAAACTCCCCGAACTTCCAAGTATCATTCTTCCTACGATGAATCCATTCGACTGTCATGCTATCCTATACTTAGCCAATTTTGAACCTTCTGCAATTGTGAGTTTGGGAGTTCCCTAATTCCCGGGTTCAAAAAAGTCTCAAATCATATTGCTCTTCTGTCTGTTCCTACCACCCTCTCACTCTTCCCAATACACATTTAGTATGCTTTGAATTATAACAACTCATCATGCAGGTTCGTAAATATTTTCATTAATAAGCAAAGGGCTCAAGGGGATCACCTATTAAAACACATTAAACCAAGATTTATGAATTATTATATTATCCCTCTCAAGCATTCATTTTAAACATTATCTCAAGCAAAGGAACATTTTCATCAACTTATGGCAGAAACTTGACTACAGTTCTATGGAGATACATTGAAAATTTCCGGGCATGAGGACCAGAGCTTCCAGTGGTCCAGAGCATATTCTTACTACGCATCCCCTTGTACCCATAAGGAAGTAACCTGGACATCTAGAAATGTGCATGCAGGTTGTGTCCTAGAATCATTTGGCTGTAAGGAGTTGATCTCCTGGTGCACCGAGAGATATATTCCAAGCCAACGAATAATTCAATTGTGGGATCATTCCCGTGTCTCTCTGTCGCCTCAGGTATTTCGTAAGATGTTGAGACTTATCGATCCAACACTTACCTTCAAGGGATAATATTTCATGTAATTCTTAAAGAATCATGACAATGGGTTGGACCTCTTACTTGAGTTCCTGGAGAACCCAACGACCGTTCCTGAGGACATCATGAGATTGCAGGTTATCTCATTCAAAAATATTTTTCGAGAAAATTCTTGGCTTTTCATGAGGATAACAAGACAATAAACTACACCCAACATTTCCTTCATGATTATTTACATTTTATACTTTACCGTCAAGGAACTGGCCATCTTCGATTGTGGCAAGTTGATTTCCATTGAAATCTCTTCCCAATTTTCACAATACAGGAATGCGAAGAAATTATTTATGTCATATTATTTGTTTTTTGGGATAGCACATTGTGTTGCATGAAATTGAAAGTAGTCAGTGATCCCCAGTGTATCGTGACAAGGGACTAATCGCCTGTCGTGGATCCTTGAAATCTAGCAATGGTGGGTTTACCAATCACTTGCAGGTTTTGGTGTAATGGAAACTGTACTACCAACAAATGGTATCAGAGCCGGTTACTTCAAGATTCAGTTTAATCACTGGAAGTTTGATCCTTAAAAATGGATAAGAAATCTTATTTTACTAAACATGGATTACCTCTATTTGATGGACACAATTATGATTTTTGGAGTATCAGGATGAAGTTGTTTTTGCAGTCTCAAGGAGTAGATGTTCGACAAGTTGTGTTAAATAAATATAAAACTCCAACAACAGTTCCAACAAATGTTGTAGGGAAGAAATTCTATGAGAGTAATTCCAAATCTATGTATGCAGTACTTGGAGGATTGGCAGGTTCATAATTTGTTAAAGTAATGCATTGTGAGTCAGCAAAAGAGCTATGGGACAAAATGAAGAAGGTATATGAAGGAGATACTAAGGTAAATAATGCTAAATTACAATCATATAGAATTCAATTTGAAAGTTTAAAGATGGAAGAATCTGAAGATATAACTACCTATTTCTTACGTATTGATGAAGTAGTTAATACTATGAGAGGTTTAGGAGAAATAGTTGGAAATGATATTATTGTGAAAAAAGTGCTTAGATCTTTACCTACAAGATTTGATCCCAAAATATCTGCTTTAGAAGAAAGAACTGATATTGCTACTTTATTAATGGATGAGTTGTAAGGAATACTAACAACATATGAGATGAGGACATCTAATGAGAATCCTTCCAATAAGGAAGCAACTTTCAAGGAAGCAAAGAAGGATAATAAAAAGGTTGAAATAGAAACTAGTAGTCATGAGGATTCAGAAGAAGACATGGAAGAATCTAACTTTGTCAAAAATTTAAAAAGAGGTACTGGAAAGTACAAAGGTAAACTTCCTCTCAAGTGCTTTGATTGTGGTAGAATAGGGAATTTTTCTTCTAAGTGTCCTTTCAATAAACATTTCGATGGAGAAGAAGAAAGTAACATCAAAACCAAAGAATATAAGAAAATGTATAAGAAGCCATTTCAAAGAAACTCTTACAAAAAGAAAAGTCTATTCATAAAAAATAATAGTGAGTCCTGAGATATAGATGAAAGTGATGAAATTTCAGATATAAGGCTTTTTATGGCTATGGAAAATCAGAATGATGAACTTATAGAAGAAGAAGAAGGTGAAGTTGACCTGGAAGCTGAACTTGTAAGTGCTTTGTCTAAACTAAAGAAAGTAAGAAGAGAGTGTAAACAATTCAAAAGAGAAATTGATAAACTAGAATTTGAATTACAGAAATCAAATGGTTTGATTGAGAGCACTGAAATCATGTTAGTTGACTTAAAGCTTAAAATAGAAGAGGCTAGAGTGATTGAAGAAGCTCTAACTCAAATGCTTGCAGAAAAGGATAAGGAAAATGAAGGTTTAAAAATTGAAGTAGTCTCATTAAGAAAGAAAGTACAAGAAAATAACATGAATCATAGTTCTCAAGTGTTGAATCAAATTGTTTGTAGTCAAAGATCAACATATGATAAGATTGGAATTGGTTATAAATCTGCAGTAACTAATGGATGTTCTAGTTCAAGTGTTGAGAAAGAAGGTACAAAGGATAATCATGAGAAAATTGCTAGCAAGAAGATTGAATCAGAAAGACAAGAAGAGAATTAGGCTTCAACAATGCATAGAAGAAGTTATGGAAGACATCAAAACAGGTTTGAAGGCTACTATTTCTTCTATTATAAGTATGGGCACAAAGCAACTTTCTGTAACGTTTTTTTAAGAAACATAAGTGCACATAACAGTCATGGCATATCTAGATTTGAATATGAAAGAAGACATGATAAATCTATTCAGAACAATGTGAATAACTCACATAACAGATTTGATGATTTAAAATTTGAAGTCGAATGCTATAGGTGTAATAAGTTTGGACATATTTCAAGAAACTGTCCAATGAATTTCCAAAAAATTGTTATAAACCAATACACAAATCAGAAAACTAGTTATTGGAAAATGAAGAATGATCATTTAGAAATTGAAGAGTGCAAACTTGTTTTACAAACTGATCATAAAGTTAAGTGGTGTGTGGATAGTGGATTCTCAAAACATATGAAAGGCAGAAAAAAAATATTTGATTCTTTAGATGAAAGAAAAGAAGGTTCAGTCACATTTGGTAGTGATCAGTCAACTCGAATAGTTGGAAGAGGCTCTGTTTGTTTGAACAAAGACATAATGGCTGAAAATGTTTTACTGGTTGAAAATATGGAACATAACTTGTTGAGTGTAAGTCAAACATGTGATAAAAGGAATCTTATGATATTTGATTCTAAACAATGTCAAATCAGGGATGTTAAAACAAACCAGTTAGTTGGAACAACTACAAGGACATCAAATAACATATACATTTTAGATGAGAAGGATGAAAATTGCTATCTTGGACATGAATATGAAAGTTGGTTATGGCATAAAATACTTGGACATATTAACTTTGACAATTTGATTCAGTTAAATAAAAAAGAGGCAATAAGGAACTTACCTATCATAAAGAATCTTTCCAACTCTATTTGTAAACAATGTCAACATGGT
>JZKD02S1810584.1:140923-163816 GCA_000966675.3 Picea glauca
AGAGAGGCTGAGGAATCTCAGTTGAACACCTAGTGATGTTGGACGTGTAGCTGGAACCATGAGAGAAGCTGAAGATTTGCAATGATCAGGTAGAGCACTCGACATATGGAGGAGATCGGCGTGGTGGGAGCATGTAGAGGAATTGTGCACATTGCATGAACAAGGTGCACAAAAGCTATAAGTACACAGTACAGAGAAGAGATTGGTTGTGGTTGTGATGAGGGATTCAAGAGGGCAGAAGGAGGAGAGTACAACAACTAAAATGCAGAGCAGAAGAATGGTGGATTAAATGGAGATGGCACACAATGTGTAATGTGAGAAGAACATAAAGTGTAGAGGAGTATGCAGAAGACACTGATGCAGACAGAGCAATGCAGTATAGTAGAACAATGATAAGTTTGGTAAGCCAATGATAAATATTGTATCACTGTGATAAATTTCATGAGCAAAGATTTATATTTCTGGGTGGTAGGGAGGTGCGAGGGAGGACTGGTATCCTCAGAGGTTCAAGTGGGAGCTTGAACACAGGGAGTTGGTGCTTCCTTCTGGTTGGTTCTAGAGAAATTGGGGAGTTGGTTCTTCCTTCTGGTTGGTGCTAGAGAATCCAGGGAGTTGGTGCTTCCTTCTAGTGGGTGCTAGAGAAAAATAGAGAATTGGTTCTCTTAGCAAGTTGGAGCTTGTAAAACAGAGGTTGTAGCCTCACAATGAGTTGGTGATCATATGTATGATAATGTAAAGAATGTAAATAATACTTATCATATAAAGAAGAAGAGGTTTTTACCCTGTATGGGTTTCCTCGGGAAAATATTTGTCTCAGTGTTTCTCATATATGTGACTGATGTTGAATGTACCATTGCTTATTTCCCTTCATTATTCTGATCATCATTGAGTGCCTTGTAAATAATTTTAAAAGAATCACAATTGTTTAAGCACGCGAACAACTAATTCACCCCACCCTCTCAGCTGTGCAACATTGTGTAGAGAGGATTTGAAAGCTTAATCTTTGACAGAGAAGATAAAGAGTTGGTTTGCAAGTTCTTAATGACAGAGAATGATTTCAGGGTGGTAGGGAGGAGCAAGGGGAGATTGTAAAAGTCTCCTGTACAAGTTGGTGCTTGTACAACTGGGAGTTCTAGCTTCCATTCAGTAGTTTCTTAAGAAACAAAGGTAGCAGCCTCATCTGGGTTGCATCTCAGATAAAATAAGAATGTAAAGAGGAGTTGGACCTTGCCTTTCATTCATAAGAAGAAGAGGTTTTTCCTTTTGGGTTTCCTCATGAAAATATTTGTGTCATTGTCTATTTATGTGATTGCATATTTATTTATTTGAATGATTTGTAGCAAGACATAAAGTAAAATGCATAATCTGTGTTCATTGAGTAATCTATTAAATGAAAGGAAAGAAATTTTATCTAACTGATTCACCCCCCCCCCTCTTAGTTAGGCTACCCTGTATAACAATTGGTATCATAGCTAGAGGTCACGAGTTCGATACACACTCGAATCGCGTTGAGGGGGATATTGTTGCATGAAATTGCAAGTAGTCAGCTCTCCCCAGTGTATCATGACAAGGGACTAATCGCCTCTCATGGATCCTTGAAATCTGGCGGTGGTGAGTTTACCAATCACCTGCGGGTTTTGGTGTAATGGAAACCATACTGCCAACACATTTCTCTTAGTTTCCAATATTATCTATGTGTAAGAAGGAAAACTAGGAATTCAACCTGGTAACCTTTTAGTATCAAATATTATGGAGGCACAAAGCCTCCCAACATTTTTATGAAGTTTTTAATGATTTTGTCTTAGTTTTTAAAGGATTTTTGTTTGGAGAGGATGCTCTGCAGATGTCTCACCAGGCGAGTAAGTTCCTATATAGGAAGGGGACACCGAAAAAAATGAATAATTACAACATCATAAGGATTTTTGGTTCCAAGGAAATCCCTTTGTTCCTTCCATGCCACATATCTGACAAAATGTTTGTTATTGAAATAGCAAGGAAATACAACTACTGGTTGCATTTTATCCATGAAAAGAGAAAAAAAAATTCATACCTCTTCCTTGGAATGTTGGGGACTTCATATTCATAAATATGAACAAGATTGATGAATTTGTAGGCCATTTCCACAACTTGAACCTAAGATATGCTAAAATGGTAAAAGGGTTCGACCCTAGTGGAATTTTCGTAGAACATATACTGGTAGTTGGCTTCAACAATTATTTTATTCATTTTATTTTGAATGAAGATGTAGATAATGTCTTAGGCACTCCTTCTCATGAAAATAGTGGCCTAGAAACGATAGTTAGCACCAATGAATCATACAAACAAAAAGGAAAATGTCCTGATGAGAAGATTGTCCAATCCCCAACTATCACTCCAAAGAGTACAAAATCTCGGAGCAGTGCTCCAATGTCCCACCAAATTAAGAAAGTAACCCACAGTTCCTCAAGTGGAGGAGCAGATAAGAACCCTCCTTCAAGAAAATTTGAAAGCTCCCATAAGCTTCCCTTGAGGAAGAAAAGAGAAAATATTGTGCAAGAAGAGGAGGGACATTGAGGCAAAAGAGACATCCATGAACTCTCCCTCGAGGATATGGAACTCGAGATTGAAATAGAAAATGTGTTCCCCAACGCTGATCAACCAGAGAACAAGGCTCACTAGAATCCTTTGATGGAAATAATTGACAGCTATACCTTCGATGAAAAAGAGTATTTTGTATTTCAGAGTGTTGTTTTTTACAGTGAGTCCAAAAATTTAATTATTGAAAAAAGAGATGTAAATAATAAAAAGGGGAAATCTCATACAGAGGTTAACCTACGGAACATGTAGCCTCCCCAAATTTCCCAAATTCACCTAGAAACTGGAGATGCTTTAGATGATTCTATTGGAGGCCTTGAAGAAGAGAATTCCAAGTTAAAGGAAATAATCAAAGAATTGGAGGAATATTTAATGCTTCTTCTAGTACCTGCTAGTCCTTTAGTAATGATCGGGCTGACCACACCTGCAACAAAATTGAAAGGATCTGCAATCCTGCTCACATCAACCAGGGGCTATGTGGAGAAGACCATTAATAAAAGAATGGAATTAATTACAGAGTCTTGGGAGATTTCAAAGAGCATGGTCTCTTTTGTAACGAGGGCACATGCATTTCATGAATATTTACAAGTAGATTTGAAAAGTGAAGAAGGTTTTTACCTCAACGCGGTTGTACCCTTCGGTTTTAAAGTTACCATTATGACAGAGTTGAGAAGAAGAGAGGAGTGTCTCCCTTCTTCGAACCAAGTTAAAAAACTAAATGCATGCTGGAAGGAAAAGGTTAAGAACTTGAATATTATTGTCCAAGCATGTATCCAACCCATAACTAGGAGAGAATAATTATTCAAAAGGATGACTAAGATAGACCTAGTTGGGAGCACCAATGTGGTCCAAGACCCAAAATTTATTTTCATCTCATTGTTCCTAACCAAGAAAGCCTTTGACAAACAAGTTGAGATATTTAAAGGGTTATCATTTGAAAAATTCTATGGCATTCTTGAGTATAGTGAAGATGACGTGGATAACTGGCTAGTGGACTATTCAATGAAAAATCAAGATATTGAAGAAGATTTGTGGAATATTTCCATTGATCTAAGGGACTTGGAGGGAGATATTTTCAATATAAAAATATGGCATGGAATCAACGTGGCACCAATGAAAAGCTACACCGAGGAGTGGTTTAAAAAAGTTGTCGACAAACTTACTGATGAAGGGGAAAAGGAAGTTGAGATGGTTCTTGTAACTATCGATGAAATCCATAAAAGGACATAAGCGAGCAAGTGAAAATAGAGAGATACCATCATAGTCATTTCATGCTAATCACATCCTTTCGTCTTCATCTAGTTCTTCATCCAGTTTCCACCTCTTTAAATAGAAAGGTTTAACCGAAGACTGATAATTTCCTTTTTATTCTTACCAAGTCTTGCATTCTTCCTCCACCCACTTTCTTCCTTCTACAAAATTCATTCTTATATATATATTCTTTATGGTCTTAGGGAGCCCCAATCTTAGTCATTTTGACAAACGCATTTAAATTTCGGAGAATATATAATGGGGAGCAATCTAGACTATACTTTGTAACCCATTTTTCTGAATATAAAGTATTTGAGGTTGATCTATCATTATATTTACTTGAGTTTCCCATTTATCACTTTGTCAAAGTTATCTTATGCATGTGGATCATTTTCTTTTAATTTTTTTGTGTGATCAAAAGTATTTATCCCTACTATGATGGATGTGAGGAAATTTTGTTTATTTTCTTTAAATGTGTGAATGTGTGTGGTTCCTGGTCCACTCTAAAAAACTTTATTTAAAAGAAAAGAAAACATTTTCCATTTTTTTTTATATTTTTACTTTCTTTTACCATAATGGACTTTTATTAAAGTCCCACATTCTGAAGACCTTGAGTCCCAAAAAAATCATAACAGAGGAGTACCACATCTATAAAAACACAGGGGGATTTATATCTTCGTGAGGTTTTCATTTCAGTCCTAATGGATTCAAGTGTCAACAATTCCATACAAATATGTCTCTTATTAATTGAAAAAAAATATATAGAAGGTATATGAAATTTCTATTCTTACAGTTTCTTTAGAAGTTTGATAAAGATTTGTATTTCAACTCTAAAATGTCTCAAGTTTCACATGGGTTTTCCCTGTTTTCAAGTCTTTTCGATCTAGTTTAAGTCAGATATAAATTCAACTATCACCACTAAGAATAATATCTAGGACCAATATTATCATCATGAATACTTATATATTTTCAATGATTACATAAATAACAACTATAAGACAAGAGTGGCCCACATTCCATGAAACTAAAACCTTTAATTGTGTAGAGTTTCTTTCCCATTTCGAGGGATGATTATATCTCAACATTACTGAAGTAATTATGATTTCTTCAGTGGTAAGAAACAAATGTTTTGTATAAATACTTAAATGAAACTAACATCATACTAGAGGTGCCATAAACTTAGAAATTTGTCTCTTATGCTGACAAATTTCATTCTAGGTATCTTCTTTAAGCTGCCTCAATTTCTTTTCATACAGAAAAAAGTAGATGAATGTTTTTATAATTTTTATAGAATATTATCACTTATTGTTCCCATATACCATCATAGTAGCTGCCAAAAATATTTTGATGGGTCTCCACCATTGTAGTTTAAACACAATTCATGTTATGATAAACTGTAAAAATTCCATCTTGGAAATGTTGGTATACATTCTAATCTATTTAAGGTGTACAGGTAATGCATTTACATATTGTACTACAAATTAATGACATCCAAAATCAATAGTATAATTCAAATTTCTTTGACATGGTTATTACAATGTCCCAGTAACTATTGCAACGATATTTTTTATTTTTAATTATGGGTATATTACAACCCCTGAATCAAAGGTAAGTGTTCAGATACTCAGATATCTAGCTCCAAAGGTTTAAAATACTACAACATAATACAAGAATTGGCTAAAACATATGTTGACCAATAGTCCCCTGAAATTTAAGAACTTGTCTCCCAAATTGAGTCACTAGGAAAAGAAGAAAGAGATATTTCAAGTGCCCTAGAACCAGATGATTCCCTCTTCTTTGCCCCTGCATATCCTTAGAAAACCAATGGAAAATGAAAATTTTTCCAGTTTACAATTGCAATTTAAAGATGAGTGGACCATCTTAGATCTGTTTCTGGGAAATATTAAAGGAGAATAATTTCATCTTCATGGAGATAAAATCGATGAACTAGTTTAAATTGTTCATACATATGGACATATTCTTAGAAGATTCTTTGATATGAATGAGGCCACCCTTCTATACATATACTTTCCATCTACAAATAATACAAGAGAACATCACATTTGACATGGGTGAAAATACAATAGGTAAAAATGGATACCATATTTGTAATATGTAATTTCATTATTGATTTGTTAAGAAACCCATGCTTTCTATACCAATTTCAAATTCAAACCTCAAACTATGATAGTATGAGATAAGGCAAGAATCCCATCCTAGGGTGGGGATAAACATAGACAATGTAATGATTCACCATATTCAAGAGAAAAAATCCATCAATATGGACATGGAATAACTGAAGAGAACTTGTCTTGACTCTAACAAGAAGTTATAGGAAATTTTATTTAGGATCAATGTCAAAATAACATTTGGGAGCTTCAATGGAAAAGATGAAACACCTCCTCTACTCAAAAAGGTTTCAATGAGAATATGGCTTCTTTTGGAGGCACATATAACCCATATTGAAAATAATGAAATCAAGCTTAGTTGATCCAATTTTGTCCAATAGTAGTATATAAAAGCTAGTCACCATTGATAATATGAGTTGTGTCTCCTAACAGACAATAAGTAATCAATATTTTTCTCTCTCATGACTGTAGAAAGAGAAAGATTTTCTTTTTTTAACATTAAGAAACTTACAATCATGAATATATGTAGATCCTCCAACATCCCTAAATACATAGGAAAGTATATGGTATATTTTTGTAAAATAGCCAAAATCCATCTGTTAAAAAAGAAGATATTATATCTACATATGGAAAGGAAAATATATTTCATCTGGGAAGTTATAATTTTGTCAAATTGGACCATACAAGCAAAAAAATATCACCAATTATATCAAATTTATCCTTCAAGAGAACCATGAAGATCAACACTGTGATGATTGCATAAGCAGGTCCCAATATCCCATCAAGCTGTTATCAATCATCACCAGTGGTGATCTCTACCATGGGTTTGAGGTCACATACCCTATGAAACTGAGAAGGGAGAGAATATAGTAGTTCTATTTCAATGGTGTGTACTAAATGAAATTAAGTGGCAATGGCCATTCTACCTAGTTCTTCATGCTTCCAGCTCAAAGAACTCTAGGAAAGAAGGACATGTTATGTCCCTAACACAACCAATGACAATTAAAAATGTTTAAATAATGCATGTAATTATTGTATCTGTTAGTCATTGGGTTCCATATGATATCCATATCCTAATGTGTTAATAAAGACCATTTTTGTATCTCCAAGCCCACTTTTATTACATACATGATTAATAAAAAATAGTAATAGGATTAAATGTAGATTTGGGACAAAACTTGATTAAGGGGGGGAGAATATTGTGTACCTTCATTTGTACATGAGATATTTTGTCTGTAGGATCATTAAAGAGTCATCACTAAGTTGATAATTGTTAGTTATTCATATTAACTAGTCATCAATAAGTTAGTGGAGATGAGTTAGTTACACACATTGATTACTCACCATTAAGTTGGTGGGAAGGTATAGATATGAGAGTTGTATTAAAAGGGTGTTCCCAACTCCCCTAACATTCATAATCATTTGTCTATTATAAATACGATCAAATAATGAGATGATCCATATTTATGAATGAAACAAAATTAATAACAGACTGAATACAATAACACAAAGATACGGAGAACAAAAACATATATCCAGTGAACAATAACTTCTATTGAATAAATAAAATAGGTTGAAACTGTAAAAATGCATAACTGGAAACAACTTGTTCGAATGGTTGTAGCTATCTCTAGGAAGAGATGTGGCTACTACGCACATCCTTTTGAGAAGAATGATTACAATGAGGCTCCAAAGGCCCTTTTAACGTTACTCATGAATTCCAAAACCCTATAAATCCAAAAACCTAATCCTAGGAGATGAAATTCCAAAAGTTATGTGGGAACTGATGGGTAAGTTGGTACCTCAACTTCCTGAGGTCGTAAATTTTGCATATGACCTCCATTTTAGCCATGTGATAGCATGTTGGAAAGTTTTTCTCGAGAAATACACATTGTGTCATCAAAATCTGACTTCGTCTATAGTTTGACTATGGTAAGGGAAAAAAAACATTGCTTAGGGCCCCAAAATGGCCCTGGAAGTACAGAAAGATGTGTTGACATGAAAAATTCCAAAATAAGCCATTTGGATTAGGTGGGAGGCCACCAGTGTCCACTTGGAAGATGTGTAGGGATTAAGACAACCTTGATAGTGTAGAACTCACAATTACAAATAAGTACAAAATAACATGTTGAACTAAAAATTGTCAAGAGGATCTAGTTGGAATAGATCGGTGGCCACCAATATCCACCTGGATCAGTCCTCCCCCATTAGGAAGAAATTGTCTCCATTGCGTTGATTTCCCCCATCAGGTGAGGAATCATTTGTTGAATTTGGCCTTGGCTGAGCCACTTGCCTTGGTGTAGGAGTTTCCCTGGCTTGACAACTCGATAAAGCTAGATCCTCTACTAGCAAGTGCCCTTGATATGTGTGTCCACTATATGATAAGTGGATGCTTGTTCCATGTAGTCAGGTGATGTAGGAGCATATTCATCAGTCTAGAGAGGCTGTGTGGAGGACAACTCATCACACAATGCACACATTTCAAACTGTTTTTAATTTTGAGGAGAGCACGTCATTTTGATATTTAAAACCATTGTAATTAAATCCCTTTAATATTTGGAGGCTTGAGCCATTGTATAGGATTGCAATAGATTGTAATCGTATTAATTATATGCAAGATTGTACATATTTTGAGCATCAACTCTTATCTAGTTTGTAAATTCTCATTCAATGTAATAGGCCTTAGTAGATAAATGTTTTAACTATGATAGGATAGCACTAAGGTAGGTTGAAGGGAAGGCTTGATAAGTCACTCCGGGTATAAATATATGTAATATATGCCCAAATGAGGCTATTGAATCTTATTGTTATTGTTTTTGGTTATTATAGAGATATTATGAGAAGTTTTAAAGTTGTAAAGTGTTCAGAGGGGCACAAAGGAAGGCGCCAGAGGTTCAAATTTCATCTCTCGGTCAAGCTCAAGAAGGATAGTGACCAATATCCTCTGAATAAGGATGAGTTTATTTAGTTTGGAGGATGAGAGAAAAATATCCACTCATGGATAAACCAATCCTTTCCTAGCTGCTAGATCTGGTAAAGTAGCATAAGAGTTACCATCAGAAGTCCTTTGGACTTCGTGAGTTAGACATATTTCATTCGAGGAGTGCACAGGAGTTGGAACCCCACGAAGTCCCAAAGTATGAAACTCATATCAAGCATTGATTTCAGTGGACATGTGTTAGTGGATCGTCGAGTCTAGAAGACTAGTAGTCCAAGAGAGTAGAGGCGAGGATTGTTAAAGCCCCTGAAGATCCAAATAATGGAGTAGATCTTAGCCCTTTATTTGAAGGAGGACATGCAGAGGAATAAGAAGAACTATGGTACTTTGACGTTCAGGAGATAAAATGGTTTACATATTGTAAAGGCCCAGACACCCGAAGTCTAAAATAAATCTAAATTGTTCATTGGTTGTAGTGTGTGGTTCGTGGGATTATTGCTCGTGTGTATTTTTCAGTCTAGAAATCTGGGAGACCTGTGGAGAGGTGCATTGAAAATACCTAAAGTATGGATCTACGAAGTAGTTATAAACCATTAATTTGGCGGTAGAACAAGAGTCGTCCAATCTGGTCCAGGGTTCGATGCTCCGAGAGAATAACACATTGGAATGGATAAGAATGTCGAAGCTCAAAGTCCCGAAGTCATTACCCACCATGGATTTCAATAGGTCTTATGGACCATTGATATTTTTTGTCATTCGACTCTCCGCTACTTCGGCATTTGGGAGGAACCCGATATTATTTTTTTGATATTCTCAAATCCCAGGAGCTTCGAAGTCCCGAATTCATTGAATATTGGAGACTTAGATCATAGTTTTTGGCCCAAGGTCCCTTGTAGGGATCCTTAGTTCTCAGCCCCCCCTAAAAAGAATATTTGGTATTCGAGAAGAAAGGTAAAGGACCTTTGTAATTGGTTTTTGAGGGCTAAGAAGGAGCTTGAGAGCTGATCTAGCTCTCGAATTTGATCGATCCTAGACCAGGAGGTCGCGCAGACCACAGGGAGTGGGTGGGGGTTTGCATCAAATGGTATATGTTATCACATAAAAAATTTCAAAGGGTCGTAGGACAACCAAGTCCTTTATTGCATAGAAATTTCCAAACACAACATTCAAAGCAGCCCATTTCGGGCTTAAAATACAAGCAATAGGTAGGTTCATTTTTCAATGAAGGAGATCCCAGTAGCAATTCAGATCAGCAGCCCTCAGGAATTCAGAATTATAAATTTGCGCAAGGTTTAGTGCCAGAAAAAATCCCCAAAATTAAAAAATTAGCGACGTGTGTCCTTCTCCAATGGTGTGCATGATTTACTTCAGAGTACGAGTTTCGGTAGTTTTGGCACTTCTCCTCTCGATTTTCTCCAAAATTCTTTTACTGGAGTGCACAGATCTTTGTCTTGTATCTATGCCATCAACGACTAGGATTTCAACTTCGTATATATTTGACACTTCAGAGAAATATTGATCAACGACTTCTCCATCCCCTCGCTCCCGAGTATGTGGATCTCTATCGTGTGTCCATCTCCAATGAACGATCATGATTCGCTTTGTCAATTTGGGTTTCAATATTTTTGGCTCCTCTCTTTGGTTTCCTCTAGAACACTTTCCTGTGGAGTGCATGGATCTCTTTCGGGTGTCCTCCCAGATCTACCAACTCATATCTGCTCCAGACTGTGGATCTTTAATGTTCTCGCTCCTCCTTGTTTGAAAATTCATGAAGTGTTTCTGTTGCAGATTTAAAGATGAAGCGCCACACTTCCTTCTCCATCGGATGGTCATGATTTACTTTGAGAATCCAAACTTTGATATTTTTAACTTCTCCCCTCTCTCTTTTCCTTTGAAGTAGTTTCTCCCGGGGTCCACAGATCTCTGTCATGTTTTCTCCTCAGATCAACGGTCGGGGTTTGCTTCCAATATTCAACACTCATTTCATTCCTCCATGTCACCCAAGCCCGTACTAACTTAGGATTTATACCAGTTTGACATATCCGCAGTGCCGAAGACACTTGGCACCCGTCGGTTTAGAAGCGTGGAATCCATATAACGTTGACACATGACACTCATTTCAAGCATTTTTGGGCATGTCCTCCACCTAATTTTGAGTGACACATGTCACCCCTCCATCCATGACATGTCATCATAGTGACGTCAGGCCGTGACATTAGCTTCGGGAGACCATCCTCCGGGAAGTGTTCTTGTTCAGCTCCTAAATTAGCACCATCTCTAAGCATGGTTAGAAGGATTCTATAGTTGGTGGGTAGATAATATTTGGTGGGGGTAATAAAATAGCAGGTGCACCTAGATCACAGATCATGACTAGATCAACGACCATGCTTCATTGCGCAGACACAACATGCTCGAACAATAAAATTCTTGAGAGGTCCTGTAATTGAAACCATGGTTGGAAAAAGATATACGTGGTGAAAGGTGGTGGATTGCGGGCTCAAAAGTGGTGTGGGTCCAAAATTCCTTTGAGGCCCTGCAATCACGTAAGTATATAACATCAAATCCAAGAGAAGCGCATGGTGGCCCCCTAGGGATTGAGCCTCATCCCGATCCCTAGGAAAAAAAAAGTAAATGGAAAGGGACTGGTAGCTGAAACCTCACCTCAGTCCATAAATATAAGGCATGGAAGCGATGGCTGAGGACACAGAGCTGTCAGCCTGAGGTACCATGATGGATGATTTTTCCTACAGGCCCATACTATTTTGAGCTTGCGTTTGATGGGAGAACACATGCATAGTCTGACAGAAGGATGCATAGATGAAATATTTGAATGAGATGGATAGGTCACACTCCTGGCAGTTGTAGACTGATCTGATTATAAATAGATAAGTTTAAGATTTTGAGAAGGGAGGTGTTTTTCAGAGGTTGGAGAGTAGAGTTTTATGAGCAGGGATATGTATTTTTAGTTTGTAATCTTGAGGGATTGGATTGTAAATATTATGTTATTGAATATTCCTTTGAATTGTTTTTTTTCAGAACATCTTCTTAGGTTACATGTTGTTTTGTTTCTTCTTGTTTGGATGTAATCTCTTTGATTTATGGATTCCTGAGGCGATGGAGGATCTGTTTTCATTAAGCCCCTATTTCATTGTTCATTATATATGTTTTTCTTTTATTATTATTTGTATGTAATCTCTTTGATTTATGGATTCTCAAGGCGATGGAGGATCTATTGTCATCTTGCCCATATTTCATGGTTCATCGGACATTTATGTTTTTCTCGTCTGGATGTAACCTATATGATCAATGAATTCTTGAGGTGGTAGAGGATCTATTGTCATCATGCCCATCTTTCACGGTTCATCATACATTTTATGTTTTTCTTCTTGTCTGGATGTATCATCTCTCTAATTATGGATTCCTAAGGTGGAAGAGGATCTGTTGTCATCTTTCCCATTTTTCATGGTTCATCACTCAAACACATTCTCTTTTTATTCTCCTCATAACCACGTAAATCCCTTTTTTTGATAGGCATTTTAAATGCCTTCATTATTCATGATACTTATGACTCCATAGCCAAATGGTCGAGGACTGATCTGTAGTTAATTATGTTATTCTTTCCTCTCTCTATAGTTCTACTAATCCAACTACTCAAAACATTTTAATCAATTTTACCTTGTTTTGATGGGTACTGGGATTATCCTCTTGTAGTCTAAGGGCGACTCTCAGTGCTAACATTCATGGCGTCGTTCCTAGGGACAAAAGTGAAGATATATTTCTTGGGAGAACAACAACGAATAGATCTATTTTTAGATGGTGAACTAAAGTTGGACACGACATTCAGATTGTATATCATTCACCTGGCGACTCCATGGTTAAAGAATCTGTTGGTGACTCCATAGTTTTAAGAAGTCATATTTTCATATGGAAGACATATTGGCTTGGAGGTTTTCTCCTTTTAATTTATTTATTGTTCTCGATTTTCCAAATGTTGTTCCTACTATAGATGAGTGGGGTGATTTTTTCCCCAGATTTAGAGAACATAGAGATGACAACCCTGTTGAGCATTTGCTTGAGTTTCATGAACTCATGCATCAGTGGGGAATACATCATGATGATGTATTAATGAATATGTTCATGTACACATTAGAAGGATATTCTCGTGAGTGGTATTGATCCTTGGCCCCTACTAGCATCTCCTCCCTGGAACAGTTTCATGCAACTTTCATTATGCATTGTCAAAAGTTTTATTCCACTGAGTTAATTTGTCATAGCTATTGTGAGGAGTATAAATATTGTGTTCAAGATACAATTGATCCTTATGAAGGCTGTCAGAATGAAGAAGATTCCTTGGATCAGGAATCAACTCTTTCTCTTACCTATTCATCTACATCAGATGAAAATTTTGTTTGTTTCTCTTATGAATAAAATGCAGAGGATATTTATGTTCTTGAAACATATGTTTTCTAGAAGTCCTTGTTATGATGAACAAGTTATTTCAAATAATTACCAGAAACAACCAATTTTTGATGAATATCCTAGCGAAGATGATGAAGAGAAGATATTTTTCATGGTTTCTTTGGAACCTCGTAGCATGGTTCTTGTATATGATCATTATGAATTCGATCCTTTGGAGAGCCATGAAGGAGAAATGAAAGAGATAAATTTGAAACTTATCTCATATCCATTAATTATAAATGAGAAGCATGTTAAAGAGAAACATCCATTCATTGATATACATGAAGATATCTCTTGCCATCAGCTAGCAGATGTTGCCAGAGAAGGAAAAGGAGAAGTGGATCAGCATCCTACATCATCCTTTCACTCAATTGTGCTTTCCACAGACATTCAACTAGATGTTAGCAACTATAAAGTAGAGCAGGATTTCTATTACCAATATGGTAGGTTTTATCACCCATTTTATGACCCTATGGGGGACTACATGGAGTTTCATTTCCTCCGTGTATTAAATCCTTCAAGATTTTTCATACCTTCAACATTGGGAGGTAATATGAAAAATGTAATTATTTTGTTGTCAAATTTTTATTATCTCTTACTGATCAGTGGCAGAGTAAAGAAAGTTTTTCGTTAGGAAGTTACTTGGGTGGCTATGGTGGAATTTTTATTTGACCTAACACTTTGTAAAAGTCAGTTAGTTTAGTATTGTACATAAATAATCTCCTTTTGGATCATGTGTGTTTTTTTTCTTTTTGTAAGTAGAGCAGTGTACATGTTAGCATGTTGCCTTCAACAAATGTATCTGAGAACAACTTCACAACCCAACAGGCTAAGGCACTGGAACTGTGCATTATTAGCAGCTCATAAGGAGCATGCCATCCCCTATGGAGCCAAATGTTATAACATAAATATTTCAAAGGGTCATAGGATAACCAATTCCTTTGTTGCACAAAAACATCCAAACACAAAATTCAAAGAAACCCATTTCGGGCTTAAAATACAAGCAACAGGCGAGTTCATTTTTCAATAGCAGAGATCCCAGTAGAAGTTCAGATCAACGACCCTTAGGAATTCATAATTATAAATTTGCGTGAGGTTTAGTGCTAGACAAAAGCCTCAAAATTAAAAAACTAGCACCGCATGTCCTTCTCCAACGGACGTACACAATTTACTTCGGAGTTCAGGTTTCGGGAGTTTTGGCACTTTTCCTCTTGATTTTCTTCGAAGTTATTTTTCCAGAGTGCATAGATCTATGCCGTGTGTCTATGACATCAATGACTAGAGTTTTAGCTTCATATATCTTTGGTGCTCCAGAAAAATCTCAGTCAATGACTCCTCCTTCCCCTTGCTCTCGAGTACATGGATCTTTGTCGCATGTACATCTCCAATGCATGGTCATGATTCGCATTTCCAATTCGGGTTTTGGGGGGGTTTGGATCCTCTCTTTGGTTTCCTCTGAAACAAATTCCTGTAGAGTGCTTGGATCTTAGTTGGGTGTCCTCCCAAATCTAGCGGTTTATATCTACTCCGACCTCCAGATCTTCGAATTTCTGGCTCCCTCCTTGTTTGCAAATTCCTGAAGTGTTTCTGCTATGGATTTAGAGATCAAGCACCATGCATCCTTATCCATCAGACGGTCATGATTTACTTCAGGAATCTGAGCATAGCTTCTCCCCTCTCTTTGTCACATTTTCTCCTCAGATCAACGGTCGTGGTTCTCTTCCGATATTCAACACTCATTTTAGGCCACCATGTCACCCAGGCCTGTACTAACTCTAGTATTTATACTAGTTCTACACATGAAACCCATTTCAATTAAGATGTGTGGCACCCATCAAGTCAAACACATGGCATCCATCTAGCATTGACACATGACACTCATTTCAAGCATTTTTGGGCATGTCATTTTCCTAATTTCGAGTGACATGTGTCACCCCTCCATCCACAACATGTCATCTTAGTGACATTAGGCCACCACATCAGCTTCGAGAGATCATCCTTTGAGAAGTGTTCTTGTTCAACACCAAAATTAGTGCCATCTCAAAGCATAGTTAGAAGGATTCTATAGTTGGCAGGAAAATAATATTTGGAGGGGTTTCTAACATAACAGGTTCTCCCAGATCACAGATCACAACCAAATCAATGACCTTGCTTCATTGGGGGGCACAACATGCTCGAACAATAAAATTCTTAAGAAATCCCACAATTGAAACCATGGTATGGAAAACGAGCTATGTGGCGGAAGGTGGTGGATTGTGGGCTCAAAATCAGTGTGGGTCAAAACCAAGAGCAGTGTGTGTTGCCCCCCTAGGCATTGAGCCTCATCCCAATTCTTAGGAAAAGAGTAGTAAATGGAAATGGACTGGTAGTTGAGACCTTAGCTTAGTCCATAAATAGAAGGCATGGAAGTTATGGCCGAGGAGACAAATTTGTCAGCTCATGGTACCGTGATAGACGATTTTTCCTGTAGGACCATACTGGTCTGAGCTAGCATCTGACAAGAGAGAACACACATAGTCTGACAGAAGGATGCACAAATGAAATCTTTGAATGAGATGGCTAGGTCACACTCCTCATATTTGTAGATTGATCTAATTATAAATAGATCAGTTTAAGATTTTTAAAAGGGAGGTGTTTTTCAGAGGATGGAGAGCCGAGAGAGTTTTATGTGCAGGGCTCTGTAATTTTGGTTTGTAAGCCTAAGGGCTTGGATTGTAAATATTATGTTATTGAAGATTCCTTTGAATTGTTTTTATCAGACCGTCTTCTTAGTTTACCCGTTGTTATTTTTATTCTTGTCTAGATGTAATCTCTTTGATTTATGGATTCTTGAGGCGATGGAGGATATGTTTTCATCATGCCCATCTTTCATGGTTCATCAGATATTTTTTTTTTTTCGTTTTTTCTGGATGTAATCTCTCTAATTTATGGATTCCTGAGGTGATGGAGGATCTATTGTCATTCTTCACATCTTTCATGGTTCATCAAACATTTATGTTTTTGTTGTCTAGATGTAATCTCTTTGATCTATGGATTCCTGAGGCGGTAGAGGCTATTCTATCATCATGCTCATATTTCATGCTTCATCATAAATTTTTTGTTTTTCTTCATGTCTGGATGTAGCATCTCTCTGATTTATGGATTCCTGAGGTAGTAGAGGATATGTTATCATATTTCCCATCTTTCATGGTTCATCACTCAAACACATTCTCTTTTTCTTCTCCTCATCACCACATAAATCCTTTTGTCTTCTAGGAATTTTAAATTCCTTCATTATTCATGATACTTATGACTCCATAGCCTAGTGGTCGAGGACTAATCTGGAGTTACTTTTTTTTATCGTTTCCTCTCTCTACAGTCTTATTGATCCACCTAATCAAACGATTTTAATCCATTTTACCTTTTTTGATGGGTACTGGGATTATCCTTTTACAGTCTGAGGGTGAATATCAGTGCTAAAAGTATCAAATCCTAAATTTTGCTATTTCTAAAGAATAACTTGGAACCATGCCACCAAGAAGATGAAGAGATAGACCTGTAGCAAATCCATCTATGGGAGAAGAAATGGGACAACTCTATGTGATATTATATGGAATGGAGACAACACAGAGAATAGCACTTGATGTTGGTGACATCAGTGAATCCAAGAGTGAAGATGTTGAAGTAGAAGAAATAGTTGTAGAAAAACCTATAGAAGAACGACTATTCAGAGATATTGTTAATATTGGAGCTAGAGAAAAAATAGAGGTCCCAATGTATGAAGGAAACCTAGATGTTGAGGACCTATTGGATTGGATAAGTTCTTTGGACAAGTACTTTGATTACAAGGAGATTGATGATGAAAAGAAAGTGAAGCATGTTGTGACCAAACTAAAGGGACATGCAGCGCTATGGTGGGATGAACTGCAAGCTGATAGAAGGTGCAAAGGTAAAAACAAAATTAAGAGTTGGGATAGAATGGTAGCTAAGTTAAAAGATAAATTCATACCCAAATATTACCAGATAAATATGGTTAGGAAGTTGCAGAACCTAAGATAGAAGGGTTTGTCAGTGAAAGAGTACACTGAATAATTTTGCAGGATGAACATTAGGGAACGACATCGAGAGAATGATGAAGAAAAAACTTCCAAGTATATAAATGGCCTGAGATACGAGATTCAAGATGAAATCAATATGATTGCAGTAAGGAATGTAGAGGACTCTTATCGGGTGGCACTAAAAGCAAAGGAAACGTTGTCCAGGAAGAAAATCCAACTCAACAGAGGAAAGAATCCAAACAGAGGTAGAGGAATTGTCCAAGATAAATTCCAGAAACCCAGAGCTGAATTTGGAAAGTATCATAGCCAGACAGAAAGAGGAGGAAATTCCCGAGGGGGACAGTATGGTGGAAGACGATATTTTTCTTGAAGAATAGGAAGAGGTAGAGGACGAGAAGTGAAACTCTATGTCTATGGAAAAACATGGAATATGTCTTAGGAATGTCTTGATAATAAGAAAGGATCTAGAGAAGCTCAAATTTCTTAAGCACATAAGAGGATTGTTGACGCGAAAGAAACAGAAGAAAGAAGATCGATCATGATGAGGAAAGTTCTCATAAAACTAGAGAAAGAGGCAAAAGAGATAGTTCAGAGAAATAGTTTGTTTGGGACTACTTTCAATACTAAGTACATGGTATGCAAAGTTATTATAGATAGTGGGAGCACTGATAATATAGTATCCACAGAAATGGTGGAAAAGTTGGAGCTAGAAACAACTACACATCCAAACCCATACAAGGTATCGTGGTTGCAAAAGGGAGACCAAGTCGTGGTAAGTAGATAATGCATTGTTGAGTTTAAAATAAGTGGTTATAAGGATGATATTCTGTGTGATTTCATACCTATGGATATTTTCCATGTTTTTTTGGGAAGACCATGGCAATATGACAGAAATTACATACATGATGGAAGGAAAAATACTTACACCCTTGAGAAGAAAGGTTGTAAGCATATGTTTCTACCAATAGAAGATAGGGGAGTGAAGGAAGAGGCTATCCCTATCATACATCTCATGAGTGGGAAGGAATTCTTGAACAAATTCAATAAGGAACATGAGATGTAGTTTTCCGTGGTGATGAAGCTCAAGCACTTTTGTGGATGATATTCCTATAGAGATTTAGGAATTGTTGGATAATTTTGTTGATATCGTGGTGGATGAGTTACCTCATTCTTTACCTCCCATAAGGAGTATCAATCACCACATTGACCTTATTCTAGGAGAAATTTTTCCAAATAAAGCAACATATAAGTTGACACCTCAAGAGAATGAAGAGGTCAAGAATAAATTCCAAGCATTGTTGGATAAAGGTTTGGTTAGAGAAAGCTTGAGTCCATGCACACCAAAAATTGTGTTAAGACCAAAGAAATATGGAGGTTGGAGAATGTGCATAGATTCTAGAGCCATCAACAAGATAACCATCAGGTATAGATTTCATTTACCTAGAATGGACGATTTCATGGATTGCTTGAGCGGAGAAAATTATTTTTCCAAGATAGACTTGAAGAGTGGCTATCATCAGATAAGAATGAGAGAAGGAGATGAATGGAAGACAACATTCAAAATGAATGAAGGATAGTATGAGTGGCTTATTATGCCATTTGTATTAACAAATTCCTTGAGCACATTCATGATATTGATGAATGAGGTGCTCAAGGACTTTATTGGTAAGTTTGTAATTGTGTATTTAGATGACAATTTAGTTTTTAGTAATACTAAAGGAGAACATTGAGACACTTGAAACTAGTGTTGAGGAGGTTGCAGCAGAAAACGTTGTTGATAAATATGAATAAATTTTCTTTCATGGAGACATAAATCATATACTTGGGTTTTTTTATCACTTCAAAAGAGTTGAAGATGGATTCAAACAAGGTGAGGGAAATCAAAGAATGGCCTTCTCCAAGAAGTGTGTTTGAGATAATAATTTTTCTTAGGTTAGCAAGTTTTTATAGTAAATTCATCAGGAATTTCAGTAGCATTTGTGCACCTATACTGGACACCATAAAGAAAAAACATCGATCATTTAATTGTACAGTAGAAGATGAAAAAGTATTCATAGTATTAAAAGAGAAGATCACGGAATGACCGATTCTGGTTCAGCCATATTTCAAGAAGACATTTCAGGTGGGATGTGATGCAAGTGGAGTATCTATTGGTATAGTCTTGAGCCAAGACAATAATCATGTTGCTTATTTGAGTGAGAATTTGAATGACACTAAGTGGAAGTACTCAACGTATGACAATGATTTTTATGTTGTAATACAAGCTCTGAAAAAATGGAGGCATTACCTTTTTCCGAAAGATTTTGTCTCGTATAGTGACAATCAGGATTTACAGTTCATAACAAGATAGGAGAAGTTTAGCCAAAGACATGCTAAATGGGTAGAATTCATGCATAATTTGACTTTTATTATTAAGAACATTAATGGTAGATCTAACAAAGTTGTTGATTCTTTGAGAAGGAGATGTTTCATTATGCAGGAATTTCAAGTGGAGACCTTATGGTTTGAACACCGTAAGGGGATGTATCATGAAGATCCAAAATTCAAGGAGGTTCACGAAGCATGTGAAAACCCTTTGCTAAGGGAAAGAAGTGAGTGTATGGAATATTTGATCCAATATGGATTGTTATTCAAAAGAATCCAAATATGTATTCTGAAATGCTCAATGAGAGACAACATGTTGAAATAAAATCACAGTTGGGGATTGTCTGGACATTTCAGCCATGATAAGACTTATGCACAACTAAGTTCTCCATGTTAAATTTGGTAGCATCGATAGTCATTCTCCAATGAGAGGCCATATGGGCCACCCTAATGCTAGCCAGGGATATTTGGAGAATCAACCAGTCTTGTGAGGTATTGACAAAATCCAGGGGGGAACGTACAACCTCTGTGAGTCAAACCAAAAGTCGGGATGAACTAGATGGTATGTGAGTCTAATGCAAAATTCAAAGGGAACGTACAACCTCTGTGAGCATAGACAGTCTAGTGCAAAAGTCAGGGGGAATGTACAACCTATGTGAGAATAGACAGACTAGTGCAAAACTCAGGGGGAGCATACAACTTCTGTGAGCCTAGTCAAGCCTTGTGAGCCATGAGAAAAAGTCAAGGCGTCTAGAAAAAGTTAGGTTGAATATAAAATTCCTATGAGCTAGAAAAAAACAATATTCATAATATTGCAAATGATATAAATGTATTGATCTAGTGTGTTGACACGTGTAACATTATCCACCATGAAGAGAATTTATAATTGCCTTGTCAAGAGTTGAGTTGTAACTAAAGTCTTAAGTCTAGTTCTATTTTATAACTAAAGTGTAATGTTGAGTTGTAACTAAAGTCTTAAGTCTAGTTCTATTTTAAAGCTAAAGCGTAATGCTGATTTGTAACTAAAGCCTCAAGTCTAGCTCTATTTTTGAACTAAAGTGTAATGTTGAGTTGTAACTGAAGTCTCAAGTCTAGTTCTATTTTCGAACTAGAGTATACCAGTCTCAAGTCTAGTTCTAACTAAAGTATGAAGCTGAGTTATGATTAAAGCATGCAAACAAGTTACTATTTCGAGCCTCTCCTCTTCTCCTCTTTAGCCTATATAAGCAGAGGTCAACCCCTCAGTTGAGTCGCTCTTTTGACATATATAATTCCCTATATTACCTTGTATCTAAGACTTTTTGCCTATCCTATGAGCCTATACTTGACTATTTTCCTCCCACACACATACCTAATGACAATGTTCATGTTCACAAGAGGTAATTGATGATTTAAAGCATGTTTTGTTTAACTTTCTTGAATTAATGCGATTAAAGTGTTCTATTTTGTATAGTCCTAATAGTTTGACTCATGAGCAACATATCCGGTACTTTCTCTATTCCGGTACTACCAGACATCGTGCAATCTGGCACCAAAGATATTTCGGTACCCAAGGCAGTTTTGATACGGTACTATCGATTCCGTATCCCTTCCGGTACTATCTTCTCTACGTCCATTACGGTACCAGACTCGTGACTATGTGTATTCCGGTACCAAAATCACTATTTCCCAAATGCGCCAATTGGACCAGTAGGGTGGTGAAGATTTCGAGAAGGAAGTTGAACAGAAGATCCCAAATCATTTTTCTAGAATACGAGAGACTCCATCTCTCATGTACTTCATTTCATGAGGATGGATTCAATTCCTAGAAATTCAATGAAAATATCAATTATAAAATCTCTCAAATTGTTTAATGCTTATTTATAAATATTGATAGTATCATCTTACCTTATATAAGGAATGTTGTATAGATGATAGTGTGTGGATAATAAGGTATGTAACGAAGTATGCTATCAGAACCAGACGATACCTATCATTTTTATGCATGAAGTAAAGAACTGTTGAACCAATTTACCAGTTGAATTAATTCAAAAGATCTTTTATATCAATTCCTGAATGTGAGTGAAAATCTTTAGTCTATCACTTTCTTAAGAGTTTCCTCGTTCATTCAGCAAGGGCCCATCGCCCCAACTAAGGTAAACCTCTTGGTATACGTTTTGTGTGTTCATGTGAATATTTTATAGTAGTGTGTGTGTGTGATTGATCTTTAATTTATTTTCAGAGTTCAACATTGAGTTAATTGTTTTTGGATTGGTGTGAATAATCAAGCGCTAGATCAAATAGATATTTCATTCTCAAATGTTGGAGATGTCCATTTAATTATCTCAAGCGTGGGAATGATATCTTGAGTTTATGATTGTAGTAGATTTAGTATATCAAGGAACCAGAAGACTTTATACCTCATCTTCATGCTATGTAATGACGTCTCTCAGTTATACTAAATATTACTTGTACTAGTTTGTTTGAATTACATGAAGCTGGAGTTGGTTTTGATTTCAAGAGTGATTGGAGTTGATTGCTATTTACTATTTTGAATGCTATAAGAGAAAAGCTTCTTAAGTTCATCCCTTTAGTTCATGATCTCGAAATGAACAGACTTGTTTTTTTAGGATAGCATCTCTTTGATTGGATGTTTGTTTAAGTTTCATTATCAGTTTTCTCTTTTAAGTTCAAAGATATTTGAAGTATGTAGAAATCTTAGAAACCGAGTTTTTATGTTATTAATTATTTCCTATATGCAACAGACTTAGGTAGGTTACCTATTCTCGGCACATATAGTGTAACAAATCTTTTGATTACGAATCCCAGATTGACATTTAAATGAGTGTAAGATATATATTGAACATATTTGTACACCAACATTTTGGCATCGTTGTTGGGGAGTTGTAAATGGTAATAGGTAGCATTTTGAGTTTTTGATTGGTTTGATGAAGTATTGGATTGGATTTGAGGACACTCCGAGGACAGAGAGAAGATGGTAAGACAAGAGATAAGAAACTACACATCCACTTTGGTGGGGTTTCTCCAAAGTCAGGTTGTCCTCCTACCTTTAATTAGGAATCTACGTTTTTCATTCATTTCGTTTAAATTTCTTTTATGAGTAGGTATAAGGATAATAAAGCTAGATTTATTACTCCTAAAA
>JZKD02S1810584.1:163866-237468 GCA_000966675.3 Picea glauca
GAGAGCTCAAAGGAAGCAATTGCAACAACAGAAAAGAGCATTAAATCTGAAGCCACTATTCAGATTGAAGACATATGACAACAAGAAACAAAGGAAGCACTGGCAACCCCATCCAAAGGAGAAACTGGAAAAGAAGAAGAGGTAGTAATAGAAGAGACTACATTTGTTGTCGGAAATCCACACAAAACCTTGGAACAACTAGAGATACCAAGTAACCCAGTGGTGGAACCATCACTCAGTGGAGAAACTTCACCAGCTCCCTACACGTTGTTTGGAGACATGGAAAAAGAAGAGGGAAACATAGATAATGAAATAGAGACGTTTGGATTCCCCATACTGGATATCGAAAAAGACGTTGCTATGAAGAACATTCCATTATCTTCACTTCCTCATTTCCGAGGTATGTTGATAGAAGACCCTAACTTATTTTTATTTGAATTTTACATATTGTGTAGGAGCTATAACTACATAGATAATGCTAAAAAATTAAACTTTTCCCAGCTACACTAAAAGATTCGGCACTAAGGTGGTTCATTAGATTAGGGGAACACATCATTTTGTCTTGGGATGGTATGAAGGAGACCTTCCTCTAGAAATACCAATATTACTGTAGACCTAGGGATGCTAGGAATGATATATTTAAAATGCAGCAATCTGAAGAAGAAAGCTTATAATACTACCTAGAAAGGTTCTTATACAATTACCAAAAGACTAAGCAGTTTTCCTTAGATACAACTATAGTTAGGACTATCTTTCTAAAGGGTGTGAGGGATGATTGCATTGAAGTGTTAAACCTCATGAGTTCTGGGGATGTGTACCAAAATCCATTTGCAGACATAGCAAAGTGTTGTAAAAGATACTCTCGTAGTCAAGCTAAAATGGGGAAAAGTATAATGGATCCTACCAACAGAATTATTAAACCCACATCTGGAGGTGTCACTAGGATTGAACTGGGAAATATATTAGAAAAATTTAAAAAAAATATCCTAAACATCATCAGTTTCCAACTAGATACCATGAAAATTAAAAGAAAACAAGAGGAAGAAAATGTTGCGTTAGCAATTTTCTGTCATCAGTGTAGGAGAAAAACCTTGAAAAGGAATGCCCCCTTAATGTTATTGAAATATGTGGTCTCTGTATAGAGGACCATCCTATTAATGAATTCCCTTATCTACCCGGAGTCAAGGCCATGTTCAAGGGAGGAGGAGAACCTAAAACATCCTACCCCCCTAGGAGACCATGGAGACAAAAACACCCCAGCATGTTTGCAGACCCAATTACACAAAACCCCCAACAGAAATGGTTACCCCACATGTATTACCCTTAGTGGTCGACACAAACCCAACATTGGAAACAAGGATGGAGAGGACCTATATATGGGAATGTTCCCTTCCAACCAAAATTTTTTCCCACCTATCAACAATACCCTTCGAATATTTCAAAGCTGCTCCCAGGATTTAACCCCCCTACTCCTCTCCCACCCCCAAAGTTACAACAACAACTCGCACTACCCATGAATCCAAATATGAAGAAACCAATGCAAGATGCACCCATCCAAAACCCTCCTCGGCCTACCCCTATTCCTGCACAACCTATCCCTAACCCAAATAACAAGCTGACACAACCTATACAAAACGTTGAAGTACAAACCTTCCCTACATATGTAATAACGTCAAGTCCATTTAATGGAATTGAATTAAGATCATGAAAGATTTAAACAAAAAAAATCCCACTATGGTCATCCAAGAAGAACAAGTACATAATCACACAAATCAAGAAGAACAAATAGATGTCCAAACAATTCAAAGAGAAGAACAGATGACTAATCCATTAAATGAAGAAAGAAACACTCCAGTACAATGAGAAATTCCTTCTCCCAACTTCCTTGTAGCAAAAACACTTCAGAAAATGAATCCTCCTTACCTAGAAAGGCTACTCGTAAAGAAAACTAAAGAACCTCTAAAATATAATATAGAGACTCAACTCCAGAACATATGTGTAAATATCCCACTACTACAAGCCATTAAAGACATACCTATCTATGCTAAAATTGTAAGGTACCTTTTCATTAAAAATCTTGGGAGAAAGAGGAAGGAGCCTCCTATCATATAGGTGGTAGGGCAGTTATCTGAATTTATAACATAAATGCCATCTAAGTATAGTGATCCAGGGAACTCAGTGGTAACCATAGAAATCAATGGTGTTGCCTTACCTAACACATTGATTGATCTAGGGGCAACAATAAATTTGATGTCAGTAAACACTATGAAAACACTGCAACTAGATCACCTAAGACCAAAACAAACTTTGTTGAAGCTTGCAGACAAATCTGCCATCACCCCGGTAGGGAGTTTAGATGACATAACAACTACATTGGAATCTTGGGAATACCCTATGGATTTCTTAATAATTCATCCCAAATCCCCCAAACTAGGACATCCAATAGTACTTGGTCGACCTTGGTTGGCCACTTCTGATGCATTCATTAACTGTAGATCTAGAGAAATGACAATCTCCAATGGAACTCAAATTCAAACACTTATCCTTTTTCCCCCCACCCAACCAACCACTGAAGTTCCTCTCTGGTTGGAGAATCCCTATGGGGAGGAGGAATGCACTCAGCCCTTGTTGACACTTGAACAAGTGAAAGGAGTGCAAGAGAAAACTGAAGAACAAATCTTAAGTATATTCTTGGTTGACTCATCATGCATCAATTATCCTCAATCTTTCCCTAACTACACATACATCTTTAGCCCCGAATTTCAAGAAATTTGGCATCTTCCCACTGCTACAACAACCACTATTTCACAAATAGAGGAGGGGAAAGAATTAGTTGTTCAAGATGTTGAAATCAGTCCTAGAAAGTCCTTATATATCAATGCTAGCCTAGAAACAGATCAACAACAAAAGTTGATACAAATGATTCAACGACAATATGATGATTTTTCATGGGATTACTCTGACATGAAAGGGATCCACCTAGACACCTGTATGCATCATATTTACACTAACGATCAGATCAGACCTATTAGGCAGCCCCAAAGAAGAATGAATCCAGCCTTGAAATATATAGTAAAAGAAGAACTCCAAAAAATCCTACAAGGCAATTTCATTTACCCTATATCAGATAGCAAGTGGGTCTCCCCATTAGTTATTGTACCAAAGAAAAATGGGAAATGGAGGATTTGTGTGGACTTTAGAGAACTAAACAAGGCCACCTATAGAGACTACTTCCCTTTGCCTTTCATAGATAAGGTCTTAGACATTTTGTCTGGGAACAAGTATTTTTCTTTCTTGTATGGGTTTAGTGGTTACAACCAAATACAAATTTCACTAGAAGATCAAGATAAGACCACATTCACCTATCCTTGGGGAACCTATGCCTATAGGGTTCTCCCCTTTGGGTTATGTAATGCCCCTACTACCTTTCAAAGGGTTGTCTTGGATATTTTCTCCAATTTAACCAACGATTGTGTGGAAGTCTACATGGATGATTTCACGGTATATGGAGATTATTTCCAACGGGAATTGGACAATTTGGAGAAGGTATTGGTTAGGTGTAAAGAGACCATCCTCTCACTCAGTCACGAAAAATATAGAATTTTTCTCACTGAAGGAATTGTTCTAGGTCACCACATCTCCGGTACAGAAATAAGAGTGGACCCTACCAAGATTGACATTGTTTCCCAAATCAAGACCCCTAGCTCACAAAAGGAAATCAAAAGTTTCTTAGGGCATGTTGGCTACTATATGAGGTTTATTCAGAATTTTACAAACCTAGTTGCCCCCCTTTTCAATCTACTAAGAAAATATGTTGAATTCTGTTGGAATGAGAAATGCCAAATCTCCTTTGAAATCTTAAAAAAACAACATTCAAGTGCCCCTGCTTTGAGAGGTCCAAACTGGTCTCTTCCTTTCCATGTTTTCACAGATGCCTCAGATACCTCTTTGGGAGCTATATTAGGACAAAGGGAATGGTAGATTCCTTATGCTATATACTTTGTTAGGAAGAACCTCTCACCTGTTGAAGCAAACTATATTGTCACAGAAAAAGAATTTTTATCAGTAGTACATGCCATCAACAAGTTTAGACACTATATAATAGGATACAAATTTTTTGTGCATATTGACCACTCAGCTATCAGATTTCTAATGAAAAAACTTGTTACAAATGCTAGAGTGACTAGATGGTTATTTTTACTACAATAATTCAACATCACTATCATAGATAGACCTGGAAGAGATAATTTGGTTGTTGATTTCTTGTCTAGACTTATTCATACAGGTGACAATACTCCAGTAGATGAGAATTTATTTTCCATTTCAACATACACCCCTTGGTATGTAGACGTAGCCAACTATCTGGTAACTAGAAATCTACCTCAAAGTATGACATCCAGAGAAAAACAAAGAATTATTCAGCTAAGTGCCAATTATATGTGGCATGAGGATACCCTATACCGAACTAGACCAGATTTGGTAATCAGAAGATGTGTTTGGGAAGATGAAATGTCAGATATCTTCAGAGCTTGCCATGATGGCCCATGTGGAGGCCAATTTGCTGAAAAAAGGACAACTTACAAGATTCTACAGTCTGGCTATTATTGGCCAACCATCTTCAAGGATGCAAAGAAATACGTGGCCAGCTGCGATGATTGCCAAAGAATGGGAAAACCTACAACAGTCGATGAAATGCCACTCCAAGCCCAAGTAGTGATTGAACCCTTTGAAAAATGGGCCTTATATTTTGTAGGACCTATCAATCCCATGTCTCGTAGAAAAAATTGCATATTAGTTTGCACAGACTATGTAAAAAAATGGGTAGAATCCAAGGCTTTGTATTCAACCAATGAACAATCTGTTGTAGAATTTCTCTTTGAGGAAATTTTCACGTGTTTTGGGGTACCTCAGGAAATAGTCACTTACCAAGGGACACAATTCACCTCAAATTTGGTCAAGACTCTTACTGAAAAGTACAATATCAAACACAAAAAGTCTTCACCCTATCACCCCCAAGCCAATGGCCAAGTGGAATCAACCAACAAAGTGATAGAGGATATCCTCACTAAGATTGTTCAGTTGCATCACAAAGACTAGGTTGATAGGTTGCCTGAGGCCTTGTGGGCCTAGAGGATAGATTGGATAAATACAACAGGCCATACACCTTATGATTTGGTGTATGGGAAATAGGTACTAATGCCCATAGAGTTTCAAGTAAAAACCTTCAGAACTTCCATGCAATTAGGGATGGACCTAAATGAAGCTAAAAAATAGAGGCTATTACAATTAAATGATCTTGATGAGATAAGACAGGATGCTCTACAATGAAACAACTTGATAAAAGAGAAAAGGACCAAATGGCATGACAAGTACATTAAAAAGAAGTCCTTCCAGTCAGGTGATTGGGCCCTCCTATATGATAGCAGATTCAAAAAATTTAAAGGTGAATTGTTTACTAGATGAATGGGGCCCTATGAGGTTGATATAGTTTATGATAATGGTTCAGTAAGGATAAAGACCATTGATGAAAATCAGACCTCCTTTGTTGTAAATGGGCATCGACTGAAGGTTTATCATAAGCCTCTGTCAAAAGAGGATTTTGTCAAAAATGTTCTTCAGAGTTTCGAAATGAAACTGGTAAGAAAGAGGGTTTCCCCTCCTGCTGACCTACCACAGTAAGTTCAATTTCATAAATTCATCTTATGTACATAGGTGTTTCATTAGATAAAGTCTCTCTTTTATTTTTCTAATATAACTAACAAAAACAAAACAAAAGTTGGTTGTGTTCCCATGTAGACAAACAAATGAGGAGGGCATCAACCAGATGGAGTCTTCTTTAAGTTTTTCAGACTCTTTAAAATTAAAAACACTGGCGACCAGGAACTGGCCTGGGCTCAACAAAAATCTACGGGATAGTATAAAGAGTTTCCTTTAAGTTTTTAAGACTCTTTAAAATTGAAAACACTAGCGAGCAGGAACTGGCCCGGGCTCGATAAAAATCCATGGGACAGTATAGAGAGTTTCCTTTAATTTTTCAAACTCTTTAAAATTTAAAACACCGGCGAGAAGGAATTGGCATGGGCTCGATAAAAATCCATGGGGCAGTATAGAGAGTTTCCTTTAAGTTTTCCAGACTCTGTAAAATTGAAAATATCGACAAGCATTAACTAATCCGGCCTCGATAAAAATCCACAGAAAAGTAGTAGTTAGGATTATTATTGTTATTTTTTGTAATAAAAGAGGAAATGCTAGTAGAATATGTGATCATCTTGGTTCCAAAAGAAAAGGTATTTTGTCATCTCAGTAACTGTTCATTGTAGAATACCCTCCTGTTACATATCTCTCTTGCATTATTCCTCTACAAACTTTTGGTAACTACATGGTTTTTCAATAGAATTTGATCATAGAACTCTAGTTATTCCTACAAGTCACTACCACCAAAAATTGTGTCAAATATTTTTCAAGCACCAGAAAATAATGTTCATCTCTTTTCTTATCCGGCACCAATGATCACCTCTATGTTCATCTGGTACCAAGGGCCACCCTTGCATCAAATCATCTCGTTGTGATTATCTGGTACGAGATCCTATCCAGTATTAAAGAAGGGACCCTGGGCTATTCCGATACTAATTACGAACTCTACACACAGGTAATCTCGTACTATTTCCAATGTTGCACACAAGTGATCCAGTACTTAGATGATCTGGTACTAGTAAGGATGTGACTGGTAACTCTCATCATATTTCCAAGTTGTTGTTCAATTATTGGTGCAAGGACATATAGATTCAACATTTTTTCATTTTATTTAAAGAAATTAGACTAAATTTTCATTTAACACATCTGGTTTCTCTCAGATCATGACATACCCTTTCTTTCATGAACCTTTGAACAATCCTCAACCACATTTCTGTAAGGGAAGATGCCCCTATTCCCCGAAATATTAAGAGTGAAAGGTCATGATGTCTCTTACCAGATGAAACTCATACTCCCTCTGTATATCCGGTAAATAAATCACATAAACTTATGATACCCTAATGTACTATATGAAATGACACAAACCACACCTATAAGCATATCGAATAATAATCTCAGTCGATTCTACACTCATGAGTCCCGATCATAAATACCACACCTTTCCGTGAATATTGTCCGACACCAAGTTTCCCACGAGTCCATAAGTCATTAGTGGATCCGAACTACCTCACCATATCATTATGATTATCGATGTGACTGTTCTAATCTTCACTTCCATCTATAAATGCTCCTCTGGATGGCTCTGCCATCCAGATGAGCGTTATTTATTGTTGTTGTCACACCATCTACAAACATCTCGTGCCTTCGTATCCCTTGCATATTTTTCCTCGTACGATACTCTATCACAACCTACGTTTATCTAGTACTCAACCCTTGACCCTCTGTCTATGCCTCATCCACCCGAGAGAATTGTTTAAGCTAGCATGGGGGTCGACAGGCATTAGCCCATATTTCAATTATATAGTGAAACAACAGAATATTAGGCTTACAAGGAGAAATATGAACATGCAGGGTGGGTGCCATTTTTGGAGAAGTTTAAAGGCCATCACGAGGGAATTTATCTTTCCTTCACACAAAAATATGATTGAGGAAGTGTGAAATTTGGAGACATAAAGCTAACAATTACATAATCCACTATATCAGAAGCTACAGGTCTCCCCATGGTTGGAGAAGAATACTTCAAGAGGGTGATCATTGATAGGAAACTCTGTCAGAAATTCCTCAAATCATAACATCAAGACCCCTATTGGACTAAGGGCATCCCATGAAGCTATGTCAAAGAGGAATATTGGATGATGCTCATAAGTCTGCAGAAATTCCTCTCTTGTGAAGGAAGGTATGCAGTGAATTTCATTTATCATTTGAAGATTTTATCACATTTTGAGGGAGGACCATAAATTAATTTTCCCCACTTCCTATGGATGAGTTTAAAGAAGATGGCAAGAGGGGTGAGGTCAGTTTCCAAGAAACCAGAAACTAGCCTTCATCACCATGGTTTAATCAAACTTTTGGTTGTTCATGCTTTAAGGACACAAGGTGGTAGTTGGAAATAATTACTCCAATAGAAGTTTGCTCAAGGAATATCCAAATCTGTTGAGATACAGGAGGCAGGGATACATAGTGAGGGTTCAAGAAAAAAGGAAAATAAAGACAGAAGAATGACATCAGGAAGTAAAGTAGGCATTGTTACACCCAACTCATCTCAGCCCATTGAGAAATCAGTGATAGAAAAGTCTGTCATAGGGGAATATACTACATTGGGGAAGAGGAAAGCCACCCAATCCTAGAAAATGATCCCTACCTCGATTCAAAAGGATAAAAGAAAAAAGGAAGAATCTGATCTAGGAGGTCGATCAGACAACATTCCTGAAGCAACCATGGAGGTGTCATTAGAATCAGCCAGCCAAGTAGAGAAGACCCCTGACCTCAACTTACAACGCAAGAAAAAGTCTACATAGTCTAAAGCATCTAGATCAATCCTGCGTCCTAAAGACAAACTATCATGGAGTAAGAAATGAAAGAAGGAGGAAATAGATCAACAAGAGATTTCACATAAGGAAACTGTCAAACCCCCTCTGGAATCCCCTAAAGAATTGAAAAATATTCTGGAGGAAATTATTCGGTCTTCCCAAAAACTGGTTGGTGAATTGAAAGAAACTGCTAAGGTGACAAGTGGAAATAAAAATAAGCTCGAAATAGATAAGGAAAAAATTCAAGAACCTACACCTCAATCTTCTAGGGTAGAAATACGAGCTGGTCAATAGAAGCAAACCCCAGAATTCACAACTCAAGGCCTCAATATTGGGATCAAATCAACATAGAAGAAATAGGTGGCCAGGCCCACGACCAGTGTTAAGATTAAGAAAAGAAAGTTGTTTGAGGAAAATCCTACCCTTGTTAGCAAATCTAAGAAAGTCTCGCTGTCCACACGAAGGACCACCAGAAGCATGGACAAACAAGAGATAGTTCCAAATATGCCTTCTCTTCAAGGGGAACCCATGGATATTCCAAGTTCTCTAGAAATATGAAGTGGTTGTGGGGCTACAACAATAAGTGAGACAGAAGGGTTGGTAATAGATATGTTGAGGGGTTTGAGAAAATAAAAAGAATCTCGAGAGGAGGAGACTAAGGAAGTAATCACAGCTAGCCTAGACAAGTCCCTAAGAAAACAAAAATTGATAGCAGAGGTTGAGAGGCTGAAGCAAGAAGTTGAAGAGTACAAGGTATTGGACATGCATATCAAGGCAGAGAATGCACAATTGAAGGAACAACATGCAAGGGTATTTTCCAAACTCAACAAGGTCCTACGATTGATATAGTACACTAGGGTGATCAAGAAGGAATTGAGGAGTGAAGTTTCTAGTTTTAACATACTGCAACCTAAGAAATAACAGATAAGGATCCAATTTTGCAGAATTTTTGGGTTATCACTTTTGATAATGTTGCATGAGAACATGCAACACCTTCAAAATGGGGGAAATGTTGAGTCTCTCTTTTGACATATATAATGCCCTATCTTACCTTGTATCTAAGACTTTTTTCCTATGCTATGAGCCTATACTTGAATATTTTCCTCCCACACACATACCTAATGACTATGTTCATGTTCACAAGAGGTAATTGATGATTTAAAGCATGTTTTGTTTAACTTTCTTGAATTAATTTGATTAAAGTGTTATATTTTGTATAGTTCTAATAGTTTGACTCATGATCAGCCTATCTAGTACTTGCG
Source organism: Picea glauca (assembly GCA_000966675.3). NCBI lineage: Eukaryota > Viridiplantae > Streptophyta > Pinopsida > Pinales > Pinaceae > Picea > Picea glauca. The sequence continues at coordinate 173,633 of JZKD02S1810584.1, forward strand.
TTATTTCGGTACTACCAGACATCATCCAATCCGGCACCAAAGCTATTTCGTTACCCAAGGTAGTTTTGATCTGGTACTATCTGTTCCATATCCATTCCAATATTGTCTGCTCTACATCCATTCCGGTACCAGACTCATGACAATGTGTATTCTGGTACCAAAACCTCTATTTCCAGAATGCGCCAGTTGGACCAGTAGGGTGGTGAATATTTCGAGAAGGCATTTGAACAGAATCTCCCAAATCAGTTTTCAAGAATACGAGAGATTCCATCGCTCATGCACTTCATGTCATGAGGATGGAGTCGATTCCTAGAAATTCGATGTAAATATCATTTGTAAAATCTCTCAAACTATTTAATGCTTATCTATAAATATTGATAGTATCATCTTACCTTATATAAGGAATGTTATATATATGATAGTGTGTGGATAATAAGGCATGTAACGAAGTATCCTATCAGATTCAGACGATACCTATCAGTTTTATGCATGAAGTAAAGAACTATTGATCCAATTTACCAGTTGAATTAATGAAAACGATCTTTTATATCAATTCCTGAATGTGAGTGAAAAGATTTAGTCTGCCACTTTCTTAAGAGGTTCCTTGTTGGTTCAGCAAGGGCCCATCGCCCGAAATAAGGTAAACCTCCTTGTATACGTTTTGTGTGTTCCTGTGAATATTTTACAGTAGTGTGTGTGTGATTGATATTTAATTTATTTTTAGAGTTCAACATTGAGTTAATCATTTTTGGATTGGTGTGAATAATCAAGTGCTAGATAAAATAGATATTTAATTCTCAAATGTTGGAGATGGCCATTTAATTATCTCAAGCGTGGGACTGATATCTTGTGTTTATGATTGCAATAGATTTAGTATATGAAGGAGCCAAAAGACTTTATACCTCATCTTCATGCTCTGTAATGAAGTCTCTCAGTTATACTAAATATTCCTTGTACTGGTTTGTTTGAATTACATGAAGCTAGAGTTGGTTTTGATTTCAAGAGTGATTGGAGTTGATTGCTATTTACTGTTTTGATTGCTATAAGAGACAAGATTCTTAAGTTAATCCCTTTAATTCATGAGCCTGAAATGAACAAACTTGTTTCTTTAGGATAACATTTCTTTGATTGGTTGTTTGTTTAAGTTTCATTATCAATTTTCTCTTCTAAGTTCAAAGATATTTGAAGTGTTTAGAAATATTAGAAATAGAGTTTTTATGTTATTAATTATTTCCTATATGTGATAGACTTAGGTAGGTTACCTGTTCTCAGCACATATAGTGTAACAACTCTTTTGATTACGAATCCCAGATTGACATTTAAATGAGTGTAAAACATATATTCAACATAATTTTACACCAACACCCTCTCTTCAACACAATTTTGATATGAAGGTTAAGGGAGAAGAAATAAAGGAGCATATCAGTGATAAAGAGGCATCATACCAAAGTAGCATATCAGTGTTGTATATCAAAAATAGAGGATGCATATCATAGGCATATATCAACATCATATCAGTGTTGTATATCAACAATAGAGGCAAGATATCAGAGGTGTATTTAAACCAGGTCTCTTAGGTCTTTGTCAGGTTAGAGTCATCTTGGAAAGCTCTTTAAGAGTAGAACATTCATGGTGGCTATTTGTAAGTGATCTTACATTATTAATGCAATAGAGGAATATCATTTGTTGGGTTTTTTCTCCCTGTATAGGGTTTCACCAGGGTATATGTGTTCTTGATGTGCATGCTTACTTATCTACACAGTTATTTCTATTCCATTATGATTTGGTATTGTTGAAGTGTATTAAGCTGGAATCAAAGTGTTGAAGAAAATAAAAGAATTAATCCGCATTAGAAATCAAGCTCATAATTTAACACTTCGTGCCATTGGATAGGTATGAGATCCCATGTGAAGAAATTTGTGGATAGATGTAGAGTCTTCCAATATGAAAAAAGAAAGCAACAAAACACATGATTGTATCAATGATTACCCCTACCAAATATACCATGGGATGCTATAAGCATCGATTTTATGTTGGGATTTCCAAGAACCCAGGGGGGGAGTGATCCAGATTATTTTTGGCATGAAATGAGAGTGGAGATCCGTATTATTTTCAGCACGAAATGAGAGTGGATATATAATAAGGAAATGCATAGAGATAGCACAAATATTCAATAGAATAACATAAATGTATCAGAGATACAACCATAAACACAGATATATAGTAATACATGATTTCTATTAATCAAAGAAATGTACAGGGACTGTAAAAATATAGAGTGAAAGACTCGCTAGAATGGTGGCAGCTAATCTCTGAGAAAAGATGTGACGGCTACTCGCATTTGCAAGAAGATGATTACAATGAGGCTTTGAAGGCCTTTTTTTACAATAAGTAGGAATTCCAAAAATCCTATACATCCAAAAACCTAACCCTAGGAGATGAAGCACCAAAATTCATGTGGGCCCCGTTTGGGTAAGTGAGTACATCAACTTCCCGGTCTCGTAACTTTTGCATACGATCTTCGTTTTAGGTGTGTGATAGCTCGTTGGAAAGGTATCATTGAGGAGATTCATTTTGGGGGATCAATTATTCCTTTGGATATCATTGAGAACCTATATCTCAAAAACCCTTCATTTGGGCCCTCAAAATGGCCCCGGAAGTTAAAAACTACTAAAAATAGTAAATTGCCAAAATTGCCAGAAAACTATTTTGAGCCAGCCAGAAAAGGTGGGTGGCCACCGATATCCACCTGGATCAGGGAGTGATTACATATTTGTAGTGGTTGACAGGTTCTTAAATATGGAGCATTTCATACCATGCCAGAAAAACAATGATGTAATTCACATAGCCAATTTATTTTTCAAGGAGGTTGTGAGATTACATGGCTTTCCCAGAAGTATAGTCTCAGACAAACATACCAAATTCCTGGGAAACTTTTGGAAAAATCTGTGGAAGAAGATGGGGACAAAATTTTCCCTCAATTCATTGTATCAGATGCAGATAAAAGGATAAACTAAAGTGGTAAATCAGAGCTTAGGAAATTTTTTTAGGATCTTGGTCACTGAACATCACAATCAGTGGGATGAAAGTTTTCCCGAAGCATAGTTTGCTTATAATGATTCACCAAACAAAAGCACTGGAAAAAGTCCATTTTAGATAGTGTATGGGATGCATTTGAGAGAAATTTTAGAGTCAATAATTTTGGGACATGATGAGTTTTGAAGTGCAGGAGAAAAATAATTTGTTGTAGAGATGAAGAAGCTACATTATTAGATAAAGGGACAGTTATAGGATAACAACCAAACATACAAGAGACAAATTGACTAGAGGAAAAGAGAGGTTCATTTAGAGGTTGGAGATAAAGTTTTAACACATATGAGGAAGGAAATGTTCGCAAGGGTAACATATAACAAATTAAATATGAATAATATAGGACCATGTAAAATCCTAAAATTTTTTGTTTCCAATGCTTATAAAATTGAGCTGCCAGAAAATGTTGAAATATCACCGATATTCAATCTTGAATACATGTACCCTTACATGATAGATGATATAGGATAATCATATGATTAGAAGGAGATCGAGTGGGAAAATAAGATTCCCACAACAGAGAATCCACGGATGGAGAAAATTCCAAACAGAAGCACTAGAAAAATTCCATTTCAGATAGTGTATGGGATGCATTCGAGAGGAATTTCAGAGTCAAGAAATTTGGGACATGATGATTTCTGAAGTGCAGGAGAACAAGAATTTCTTGTAGATATGCAGAAGCTACATGATCATGTAAAGGGACAGTTACAGGGTAGCAGCCAGAAGTACGAGAGTCGAATTGACCAGTGGAGAAGAGAGGTTCATTTAGATGTTGGAGATCAAGTTTTAACACATATGAGGAAGGAAAGGTTCCCAAGGTGAACATATAAAAAATTAAATATGAAGAATATCAAACCATGTAAAATCCTAAAAACACTTGTTGCCAATGCTTATGAAATTGAGTTGCCAGAAAATGTTGGAATATCACTGATATTCAATCTTGCAGACATGTACCCTTACATGATGGATGATACAGGAGAATTAGATGATCAGAAGGATTTCAAGTGGGAAAATAATATGCCCACAATAAAAAATCCATAGATGGATAAAATTCTAGATCAAATAATTAGAAAGCAAAACAAGAGAAAAACTTATTTTGAGTACCCAGTGAAGTGGAAATATCACCCAATATAGGATGCTAGTTGGGTAACTAAACTTGATATTCAGAAACATGAAAAAATAGTACAAGAGCTCATAGAAAGGATTCCATGAATATTTTTTCCATAGGGCTATGATGCAGGATCATCATCATCAGTCTGTAGATCCCGAGCGGAGGACAACTCAACACCCAGCATGTTGATTTCAAACTGTTTTGAATTTCGAGGAGAGCACCTCATTTTGATGTTTAAAACCATTGTAATTAAATCCCTTTAATATTTGGAGGATTAATCCATTGTATAGGATCACAAGATATTCTAATCATCTTAATTATCTACAGGTTTGTACAGATTTTGAGAATAATCTCTTATCTAGTTTGTAAATGCTCATTCAATGTAATAGGACTTACTAGATAAATGTTTTAACTATGATAGGATAACACTAATGTAGGTTGGAGGGAAATCTCGAGAAGTCACTCCGTGTATAAATATATGTAGTCTATCCCCAAATGAGGCCGTTGAATCTTATTGTTATTGATGTTCGTTATTATATAGAGCTTCTAAGAACGATATGAGTCCATGTACATACTTTGTTGAATGAATATAAGAAGAAAGGTTTGATTCCAAATGCATGGTGTTACTTATTTCTGAGTTCATTGAGTGAATTTTATGTTATTTTATTGTTGCGATTGATTATTCTCATATGTATGCATTTCTTAGTTAGACAAAGGAATTGCTCATGTTTCCTTAATTTTCATTTATTTCTCTTCTAAGAGATCTTGTACAAGGAGTGCAGAATGCCCGCAAGGTGTGTGAAGTTCGAGTTGAGTCTGACTTAGAAGCTCAAAAGAGGTAGTGTGAAACTTTGCAAAGGAATTACAAGGAGTGCACAATCAGTCAATGGAGAGAAATGTTTGATAGAAAACTTATGCAAGGTGTGCATTCGTCCTGCACTCAGTTGGAGTGTTGAAGAGTCTAAGTATGGAGAGCACAAGGAGTGCACAAAAAATTTCTTAATAAAATCGAAAGCCTCAAGGTGAATAGGAACCAGAGGTGCGGAGGAGTGACTTAGAAAAATGTCTAAGTCTGAGGTTGTAAAGTGTTCAGAGGGGTGCAAAGGAAGGTACTAGAGGTTCAAATGTCCTCGCTTGGTCAAGATTAGGAAGGATAGTGACCATTATCCTTTGAAAAAGGAGGATTTTATTTAGTTTGGAGGATGAGTGGATGAGATCCACTCATGGATAAATCAAGACTTTCCTAGCCACTAGATCTGGGAAAGTATCACGTGAGTTACCACCAGAAGACCTTCGAACTTCACTAGTTCGATGGGTTTTATTTGAGGAGTGTGCAGGAGTCAAAACCCTCTAAAGTATTGAAGTCCAAAAATTATCTGGATAATTGATTCTAGTGAACTCGTGTCAGTGTATCATCGAGTCTAGAAAACCAACAGTCTGGGAGAGCAGAGGTGAGGAGTGTTAAATCCCCCGAAGATTCGAATAACTGAGTATATCTCATCCATTGATCTAAAGGAGGACATGTGGAGGAAGGAGAAGAACTCTAGTACTTAAGCATTCAGGAGATACAAGGGTTTACATTATGTAAAGTGCTAGACACCTGAAGTCCAAAATAAATATGAACCATTTATTTCTTGGAGCGTGTGGTCCGTTGGATTATTTCCCATGTTTATTTGTCCATCCAACACTTTGGGAGACCTATGGAGAGGTGCATTGAAAATCCTCGAAGTCCAGATATTTGGTGTGGTTATAAACCATCGATTTTGTGGTAGAACAAGAGCTTTCCAATATGGTCCAGGGTTTGATGTTTTGAGAGAATATCATATTGGAACATATAGGACCACCAAAGTCTGAAATCCCAAAATCATTCCCCACCGTGGTTTTCAATGGGTCGTGTGGAACATTGATATTTGTTGTCATTTGATGCTCCACCACTTTGGCATTTAGGAGGAACATGATATTATTTTGTTGAGATTATTGAATCTTGGGAGTTCCGAAGTCTCGAATTATTTAGAGATTGGAGACTTAGCTCATGATTTTTGTCCCACGGTCCCTTTTAGGGATTTTTAGTTGTTAGGACCCCTTGAAAACTGGATTCGGTATTTGGGAAGGAAGGTAAAGGACATGTGTAATTTTTTTTGAGGGCCCAGAAGGAGCCTGCGAGCTAATCCAGCTCCTAAATTTGATCGATCATAGAACGAGAGGTCGCACAGACCCTAGGGAGTGGGTGTGGGTTTGCATCATCACAGTTGAGCTCTGTTGGTGTCATTTGTTCTGTGATCTCTGAGGTGTCCAATAATGGTGGAAAATATGGCTAAAGGAGGTCCACATTGAACATGGGGTGCAAGCCAAGGAAGGGTGGAGTGTTGAGCTCAAAATAATTGCTACCCATATCCTTGGTGATAGTGTGAGAAGTGGGAAGAGCTTCTGATGGGGCTTTGTAATGTGCTCTTTCTACAAATGTAACCATACCTTGTCTCCCACTTGAAAATGTTGTAATACCCTGTGTTGATAATGGCGTTGATTGTAATTAGCATCGACTTTATGAAAAATATCATGGACCTGTTGGAGGATGTGTTGAACCCACTTAATGAATCTGTTGGCTTTATCAACCTCAGACTCAACATGGAAATAGTATTCCTATGTGGTTGCAAGAGGGAGTGAAACATCAATGGGACCCAAGGGTTGGAATCTCAACCCCACTTGAAATGGGATATGGCCGATGGAGATATGGAGAGACATGTTGTAGCTTTGTTGAACATAGGGAATACTCTAATCCCATGTACACAGATGCTTAGAGTTTTACATGCACAGGATGTGCCCAATCATCTGATTGATGAACTTTGTTTGGCCATCAGTTTGAGGGTGGAAGGTCATGGATTTAGTGATATTGGTGTCCAATAGTGAACAAAGACTTGAAAAAAATGTGTTGAGGAACCTATCATCCCGATCAGAGATGATGGTGTGTTGTAACCCAAAATGGACCCACACTCATTCAAAGAAAATCTTGGCAGTATCTACCACTGCGATGCTCTTCTTGAAAGTTGTGAGAATGGCCATATTTGAAAACCGATCAACCACCACAAATATAAAATCATTTTCTTTCTTGGTGGATGGAAGGCGAGACATGTAATCCATTGATATGGATTCCCAAGGCCTCTCAAGAGTAGGAATAGGGGTGGATAATCCTTTCTTCTTGATGGATGGCTTCAAAATGGCACAAAAAGTGCAAGATATGATATACTTGTTGATGTCTTGTCAATTTTTTTGCCAATAAATTTTTTTCTGTAGAACTACCACAGTTTTCTTCATGAAAAAATGTTGTGACATCCTACTGTGATCCTCCCAAATCATCTTTGTATGATCACTTGTAGGAACACAACGATGGCCCATATGGTATAACATTTCATCCTAAATGTGAAAATCAGTGACATTCACACCTATACCCAAGAGATGATAGGTGGTGTTGAATTCAAGATCTTACTGATAAAGTTGGGGCCACTCAGATGCCTCATGCCCATAGAAATTGAGCATGGTGGTGAGTTCATCCATGGGAGTTCTAATGAGGTAATCAACGACACAATTTGTGCTCCCTGTCTTATACTTGATGTTGAGGTGGAACTTCTGCAGGTAGGTGGACCCCTTCTGATGGAAATCGTTCTGCAACTTCCCCTGTGACTGTATGAACTATAGAGGCTTGTGATCAGTGTGGATGATTGTATCCTTTCCCAGAATGTAATGTTTCCATTGATGATGAGCTTATACAATGGAATACATTTCCTTGTCATAGGTGGGGTATTTTCTGATAGTATCTGAGAGTGTCTCACTATGGTATGCTACCAGATGATTGTGCTGAGTGAGAACTACGCCTACAACATAGTCAGATGCATCAGTGTTGATATCAAATGATTTTTTCATATTGGGTAAGGAGAGTATTGGATTTGAGCACAAGAGAAGCTTCAGATCATCAAATTCTCATTATTGTTCCTTCCCCCATGTGCAATTTTCCCTACCACCTCCTTTGGTCACCTGGCTGAGGGCCCATGCAATAGAGGCGAATCCCAACACAAACCATTGGTAGGAGTTGTCAAGTCCCAAGAAGCTCTGAAGCTCGGTTAGTGTGGTCGGGGATGACCATTCACAGATGACTTGGATCTTAGTTGGATCCACATGTACCCCATGCTCATCAATAATGTATCCCAAGTATTGAACCATGTTCATTCCAAAGAAGCATTTTTCCAAGTTAACATACAACTTGTGTTGCAGTAGAGTGCTCAAAACATGTTGAATATGCTGCATATGCTCCTCCCAATTTCTATTGAAGATGAGGATGTCATCCAAATATACCACTATAAAAGATTTGGTGAAGGGTCTTAATACATCATCCATCAACCTCATGAAAGTGGTTGGTGCATTTGTTAAGCCAAAGGGCATGACCAAACATTCAAAGAGACCTTCTTTAGATTTGAAATTTGTCTTCCATACATCAATTGGATCGATGGGAACCTGGTCGTAGCCAGACTTTAGGTTGATCTTCCTAAAGAAATTCCCCCCCTTGAGTTGGTCAAGAAGGTCATCAATTTGGGGAATTGGGTACCGGTTCGTAACTATGATTTTGTTTAATTATATGTAATCAATGTAGAGCCTCTAGGTCCCATCTTTATTCTCCACTAGTACATTCGAGCTTCAGCAAGGGGAGGAGCTAGGTATGATGTGCCTCTTTTGAATGAACTCTTGGATTTAACACTTTATTTCGTCATTTTCTATTAGTGAGTAGCAATAGACTGGTCCATTAGGTAGAGGTGCATTGGGGGTTAGATCAATTGGATTATTGACTTGATAATGCATCGATACCCTAATGGGTGAGGAGAAGATGTCTTTGTACTCTTCCACGATCCTGTCCACTTGTTTTTTTGAAAAGAGAGGCTATGTGTAGAGTCCACAGATCTGGAGGTGACCTTCTGCTTACTATCAGCATGGATCACAAAGAAGACAAAATTATTGATATGTGAAATTACCTGACTACATTTCTTAGCAGATATTAAAGGAAGAGCGGTAGGTGGTGCTACCTCTGGTATCATGTACAATTGTCTACCCAAAGTAATAATAACACTGTGAGGTCTAGAATTATACACAACATGTCACTTCCAAAAACATGGTTTTCCTAAAAGAAAGTCACAAAATTCAATGGGATAAATATCATGCAATACCTCATCTTTGAAGGGATTGATGTCGTAGGGAAGATGACACTGTTAGTTGACGTGAAGATCTCTTCCTTGGTGAAGCTAGATGATGGTGTGGGGTTTCAGGTGCGGTTTCGTCGGCAAGTCCAAATGCTTGAAAACCTCTCCTGAGGTCAGGTTCTTCTGAATGTCTCTATCGTCAATGAAATGAAGCAGAGCCCCCTTTACCCATATCTATGAGTGAAAGAGGTGTTCCCATTCCTCTGGCTCTTTTGGTTCACTTGGATGGAATTTGGTGGTAGAAAAAGTGGCATTGGTTTTAGCATCAATAATCTGCTTGCCCCTTCTAGATTTGATTTAGAGTCATAATCTTCCTCTGAATTGGAAGCTTTCAACTTGACCACCAATCAATTCTTGGAGAAACACTCTTCGTTGTTGTGCCAAGGGCCTTTATGGTATTCACACCATTTTCCTATGTCCTTCATAAACTTCTCATTACCCTTCTTGTGTTGCATCTTTGACTAGTTGTCTTAAGAGTGGCCACATTTTCTTTGTCCCTTGTTTTTTGGGTTGGGGTCATCTTTTCCCTACTTAAACCGTGAGGAGTTTGCAGATCCAAAATCTTGCCTCTTCTTCTTAAATTTATTCCTGAACTTGATAGCATATTTGTAAGTTATACTCGATGATGCAATGTCCAGAAAATCAAATTATGTTTGAATGTATCTATGCAAAAAACCACAGTATTTGAGCACCGTATTTCATTCAGAGTATTTGATACCCAACTTGGTGTGCAAGGTATGGAAACTATTGGTGAAATATGGTACTATCTGGTCCCTTTCCTGACTCAAGGTGGTCCATCCTGTGTACTGGTCCTCATAGCTTCCAACATGTTAGTATTATTCTTTAATAGAATCGCTAAATAAATCTCACGTGGGGGAGAATGAAAATATTGTATATTCCTCTATGGCCCTTTGATCAAAGTACGTATCCCACCGGTCCTTAACATGGGGGAAGGCCTTGAGGATTTTGTTATCACATAAAGTTGTCAAGGGTCGTATTTGTTTGTTGTGAATACCCAAGTCTGCACCCCTGCTCCATCTCTCTCTTTTTGGCACACCATTCCTAGGATTTTTTCCCTTCTGGTTGATAAATTCAATTTCCCTTTTCGATCAATGATCTGTTTTTCCTTAGTATCTTTCTTGACTGATTCTTGGCTCAAGGTTTTTTTGTTTTCTTTAAAGGATGAACACATATCATGATTTTTGGTCCAAATTACCGGTCATCTTATTTGCTATTGATTGAGATCGCATAAGACCATACAAGTCCTTTGTATGTATAGGTAACAACCATGAGACCAAAGAGAAGCATTTAGAACAATATGTTTTGGGCTTGAAACGCAAGTAAGAAGATAGGCTCAATTTTCAATGGCGGAGATCCCATGAATAGTTCGTATCATTGGCTCCTGGGTGATCGAGATTTCAAAGTAGCGCAAGGATTAATGACTAGATAGAGGAGTCAAAGTCTCGAAGTAAATCTGAGCCATTGAAGGCTGAAGAAAAGTGTAAGAAGATCTCACACTTCAGAAGATTTACTTTGGAGGATTGCACGAGCAAGCAGAAGAAAAATCTTGAATCCCGAAATCCCAAAGTAAATATCATCCTTCCAAATCTAGAGGACATGTGGAGGAAGATTCCTCACTTCGGAGATTTGACACTCCAGAGGATTGTGGGATTTATGCATTGAAAATTCCCAAAGATCCAAAGCCCAAACTCCTAATATAATTGTGGACTGTTGATCTCAAACTAGCAAGGACCATTGATATTGGAAGCAGTATCACCAGAAGCCTTGAATTCCTAAATATCCCGAAGTAAATCTCAATCCTCTAAATCAAGAGGCCACGCGTCACCAGATATCTCACTTCGATAATTCAACACTTCGGATGATTGTAATAGCTACGCATTGAGGAGGACTGAAGCTTGAACTCCCGAATTAATTGTGAGTTGTTGATATTCCCAGCAGGAGCCAGGGTCCATCCAAGAGCGGCGTGTGGAAACAAAAGTGAGGCTTTCCCAGATCGTAGATCGCGATCATATCAACGGATCATGTGTATTCAGAATTTCAAAGTTGCATGAGGATTAGTGGCTAAGAAGAAGCCTTGAAGTTTCATATCAAGTGCCATGTGTCCTTCTCCATTAGACAATCATGATTTACTTCGGGATTTCATGATTTTTTCCTTCGGGAGTTTCTGATTTCCCATTTTTTTTTCCTCCAAAGTAATTTTTCTCGTAGTCCACAAATCTATGCCACGTGTCCTCCTCAAATCAAAGGTCATAGTTTGTTTTCAATATTCATCATTTATTTCAGGTCGGCATGTCATTCTAGGCCCATTTTACTCCAAGAGTTATACAATATCTGCATGCTTCCCCCCCCAAGCTCCAAGTGTCGAAGACCCTTGGCACCCATTTTTTAGAGACACATGACATCCATCTAGCACTGACACGTGACACTCATTTCAAGCATTTTTGGACATGTCTTCATCCTATTTTCGAGTGAAACATGTCACCCCTCCATCTACGACATGTCAGCATAGTGACGTCAAGTCACCCTATCAGTTGTGGAAGGTCATCCTCTCGAAGGTGTTCTTGTTCAAGCGTCAAGATTAGAGACATATCCATGTGCATTTTTAATGAATACTAGAATTGGTGGGAGGATAAACTTTAGTGATGGTGCTAAAGGTAGCAAGGTTTCCCAAATCATGGATTTGCATCATATCAATGACCACGCTTTATTGTGGGAACACAACTTGCTCGAGTGTTAAAATTCTTGAGCATTCTCGCAATTGAAACCATGGTATAGTGAAAGAGCTATGTGGCGTAAGGTGGTGAATTGCAGACTCAAAAGAGGTGTAATTTCAAACCACTTTCGATGGCCCCACAATCACATTCTTATAAGACTTACAATCCAAGAGTAGCTTGTGGCCTCCCCCAAGGAATTAAGCCTCGTTGTGATCCCAAGAAAAATCATTTAATGAAAAAGGAGTGGTGGTTGAAACCTCGACTCATTCCATAAATAGAAGGCATGGAAGGTCTAGCCGTGGAAAAATAATGGCCAACCCGAAGTACCCCTATGGACGTTTTTTCTTACAGGCCCATGCTGATCTGAGCTCGTGTCTAAAAGAGGGATGCATGCACGGTATGACGGAAGGATGCACAAAGGTAAATCCTTGAATGAGAGGGCTAGATCATAGTCCTGGTAGTTATGGACTGAGCTAAGTATAAATAGATTAGTTCAAGATTTTTTTAAGGTCGTCAACTAGTTGAGTTGAGCTCCCTACCTTGTAATTTTGATGCCATAACTGTTCTCTGGTTATGTATCAAATTTGATACTTTCACATTAATAGAAGTCAACTTCTTTCATCTCTTTGTTTAAACTGTGTTGAAACACTCAGGCATGGAGGATCTAGTCAAGGGTTGTGGTTCTATTGTAATGTAGGTTTGATTACAGTAGTGTTGTGACTATTTTTAGTCATCTTCCTTGTTACCTTATTTCCCCTTATAATGAAAGGATCAGGCATGGAGGCTCTAGTCAAGTTGTTATAGTTGCATGATAATGTAGATTTGATTATTATCCTGTTGTGACATATTTTAGTGTCTGAAACTTTATTTCAAGAGTGCCCTTGAGCCTGAGTTATTATTCACCAATCTGCTTGAAAGTCAGATGCCCATAGCTATCTTGTTCACCTCTCTCACTAAGTATTTATTTTTCTCACACTTAAAGTCAAATCACTGACTGAACTTAATGAGGACCTCACTTCCCTGTGCATTGCTTGTCCATTTTTTGTGATTAAAATCATTCTTGTACTGAGTTTTGTCCATTTGACCTCCACTCATAAAACCAACATCCACCAAAAGTTATGATGGGTAATGGGATTATCCTCTTGCAATTTGAGGGTGACTCTCAGTGCTAAAATTCATGGCGTTGTTTTCAGGGAACAAATTTAAGACATTTCCCTGGGATTGAATGATAAAGAAATTCTGATTTTGAAGGTGAATCAGAAATCAATACCTTGAAGATTGCAACTTGCACCTAGCAACTCCACTATTTTAGGTGTGGCTCCTAAAGGTAGAAACACGAGTTCTACTGCACAACTGCCTCTAGAAACATTTGAAGCTGATTCAGAGAAGATTATCAAGAAAGTAAATGCCTCTCAAGAAGGAACTCCAACTATTGTACCATGTGACTCTAGTGATTTACATGATTCTTCTTTTAAAACTCTAGTAGTTGTATCTGATTCTCCTTTTATATCTTATGCTAGAGTTTCCAGAAGTTTAAATTTTGGAATATTCCCTGTTGAAATTCCTCCTTCTATTTTTCAATTGGAAGGATAAAGTTTTGAAACTCTTGTTTCCCCTGATATTGTAAAGTGGTTTAGACCTAGAAGCTTAGAATATTTTCCCACTTTGGGATTTCCTACTCCTCCTATTAAAGTTGTTGTATCCAAAGAGGGTGAAACCTATTTTCCTTTGAACCCTATATCATTCTCCCCCAACACTCAATTGTTTCCCTTTTCCCCTAAAAACACAACTACAATCATACCTATCCCAATTCCATCTCCCCTTGGTTCTGCTACAGTTCACATCCCAATGGAAGGTGCTAATCCTCATAGAAACTAAATGGATTCCATTATTCCTGCTAGGTATGCCCCTCTTGTTTTAAATCAACATATGAATTCCCTCCAAATTGGAGATTACCTCAAGTACATGCCCAATTTTACAGTAGAGGAAGACATAACTGCTGAAGAACACCTTTCAAATTTTTACAGTTATGCAGATAATCTTAATATTGAAAATGAAGATGTCTGGTTGAGAGTTTTTGTACAAAGCCTTGATGGTGAGGCTAGAAAATAGTTTAGGGGCTTGACACCTGGATCTATTAATGGGATTAAAGCTCTAGATGATGAAATTTTTAAGACATTGGGGGGATAAAAAAGATTTCCTTTATTATATTACAAATTTTGGGTCACTTAAGAGAGAAGAGGGGGAATCTATTTTAGACTTCTCAAAGAGATTTAATAAGATGTATAATAAGATTCCCACTGAAATTAAGCCTACATAAACATCTTCCAAGATTACTTATGCTAGTACTTTTGACCCTAAGTTTTTCCTCCTGTTGAGAGAAAGAATAGCTACCTCCTTCACTCATATGCAAGATGCATCCCTTGAAGTAGAGTCCAATATATTGGCAATTGACAAAATTAGGAGTAAGGTTGATAGAGACAGAAGAAAGGGTAGGTCTAAAGATTCAACCTTTGGTTCCCCTGCTTCCCATCCTCAAGTGGATGAGTTGACAAAGCTGGTAAAATCCCTTTCTGCAGAAATGGAGAAATTGAAATTTGAAGGAAGGTAGGGCTATCGGAACCCCCAAAATCCTGATAATAGGGGTAATTTCAAAAGACCAAATAATTCCACTCAAATCATTCAAAGATATCAAAGAAATAGGGATATGTGTTGATGATTAAAATCACAACAAAGATTTTTCCCACAAAGTATTGATAAAACTTATTATTATAAACTAACAAGATATATAATACTAGTAGGTGGGACCCCATTGTAGATTAGAGGATCGGATCTAGTTCTTATTTGATTTTTTTACTTCTGTTTGACACTGCTTACAAGTTTGAGCATGATTGATGATCAATGTTGGTTCTATTTGCACGAAATGAATGATGGATAAGGCATGTATGTTGTTTCTGTTGCTCTAGGCTCTGATGTCGTGTTAAAATGGCTTATGATATCTGTTGTTACCTTGCTATTTACTCCTTGAATTATTACTTGTGCCATGTGCAAAAGATACATGTTAGTAACAAAATATAAGATTGATTGAAAAGGAATAAGAGCAGTTGAAAGAGAGATAAAAAGAAATATGAATAAAATCCAAAAGAACAGAACTATGCTACTATGCTATACAATGTTGCACTATGGATTTTGAAGTTTAAATGGATTGTTGTTAGTCCTAGATAACAAGGTTAATGGCTATATGATTTATTGTCTATATGGAAAAACATGTTATGCATGTTATGGTGTGGTTGGTAGTGGTTAATGTGACATAGGGTGGCACTCTTTGGCATTAATGGATTTTGGTTTTGATGCATGTTTTACTTGAATGAATTGATGGATTACTGGGTTGGCATGTACTAAGGAATTGAATGATTGGAGGTTGGAGGTGATGTTCATTTACTGTACATCAATCCATACCCCCTCCACTGGCCATCACCCTGGCTTGTATATTGTTCAATTGTGTTCGTTGTGATTAAGTTCTGATTTTCAAGAAGAGGAAAGAGGGAGAAGCTTACTAAGGTTTTCTCTTTGAGTTTATGCCGAGATAGTTCAGTTTTTATTCATTCCTTAATTTATGACAAGCCTAATTATTTTTTGTGATAGCAGGGTCTTATTGTAGACAAAAATATTCAGGGATGAATTACATCATTCAGACACTTGTTTTTCATAGGTGTTGATCTATCTTTGATAGTTTGTAAACTTGTCTGTTTGTGAATTAGTTTTCATGAATGACAAAGGCTATCGTGCAGAGTTGAGTGGGAAGCAATCTATGGCAAGCTGATCCATCTTTTAGATTTCATTTTTTTTATTTTCTGTGAGAGGTCCCTTTGTATATTCCATTGGGGATGTCTAAGTTTGACTTTGGTCCAAAATTTCTTCACGAAATTTTGTAAAGAGAATGACTCTTTGGTGAATTGGAATGAAATAAATGATTAGTTTATGTCTCATCTATTTTCATTATCATCTTGGTGTCTTTGCTTCTGTCTCTACATTGATTTCAGCAACTGTTACATTCAAAAAATTGTATAAATAATGAATTTTTTAGCAAGATTTTATTTATAAAAGACTAGCCTAAGCACTTGTAATCAATACTTGTGACTTAGGATATTATTTTTTATGGCTATAAACATAGGGTGACATTCCCGCCTATTTTTCTTTAGCTAAGAAGAATATGAAAATGCTTGAGTAATATCATTTCATATCTTTTCCTCAACATTTATTTCGAAGCCATACTGGGGAGATCTTCAATATCTCTCTGGTTAATTTTTATACTAGATTATCATCGAATAAATCTATTTTTTTGATATCAATTCTTTGACTATTTTAATTCTTAATGACTGTGCCTGTTGCAAGGTAGCCCAATATTGAGCCCAGTCTTCAAGATCAGATCAGCATCACTTTGAACCTTTTTAACACCATTTTAGACATTGTCAATACTCGTGTTGAGCTTAGTCATTCATGGGAAACAATTGAGCGATAAATTAGTGCCCAAGAACATTGGGAAGCTAGATGTAGACAACCTAAAAATCAGCAGTAACCTTCTTGTTCCTTCAGTTTTGTCCTTTCTTTCATTTCCTTAGACTCTTGTGTCTCTAGAAGAAGAAGAGGCTTATCACCCAAAATTAATTCTATTGCTGAAATAGGAAGAAGGAACGTTGTGTTATCTTCCCAAGAAAGTGCTTTACGGAGAACCTTGTCTGATTCTTCAAGTTTGTCTTTTTATCCTTCACCTATCATCCATAATATGGCATCTAGTGGTGGCTCTGGTGGCACTGGAAGTACTTCCTCCTCTTATTATTCATGTTCATCAGTGATTGGTAGCTTATATAGCCACCATATCCCTGTCCAATATACCACAAATCCCACCAAAGTCATTCAAAAGTATGGGCTTTTTCTATTTGTAGAAGACTCCACAACTACATCGTGGCATGTGTCCTCTCCTATTAACGTAGCACCTGCTACTTTTCCACTTCCTAAATTCAAAGAAAATATTCCTAGATTTTCAGGAAATAACATTGTCACTACAAACGAACACCTGGTGGCATTTTCTAATGCTTGTTACAACATAGGATCCAATGAAAATGATACTTGCATGCACTTATTCATCAATTCCTTGGAGGGAAAGGCTGCAAATGATTTCTTTGAACTTCCTCCTAAGATTCTGTCTACTTAGGCGGAGTTAATATACTAATTCAGATCCACTTATGGAAAATCTAAAACCCCAACCGAGAAGTTATGGGAATACAAAAACATCGCCTATAAGGATGGTGAAACCATTAAGTCCTTCAACTTTTGTTTCACTAAGTTATACAATCAGATCCCTAAACTCATTTGACCCTAGAACCAAGCCACTTTCATGAATTACTACAATGCATTAGCTTCCCCCTACCGTCATAGGCTTGAGGAAAAAGCCATTGATAATATCAGTTCTGCTCTGCATACTTGTTTAGAGTATGAAGAACAACTTGAAATAATAGGTCTTCCCCAAAGAGAATTGGTTAAACAGATAGACATGTCCACCCTCTTACAACTAGTACATGATATGAATAATCATATGATAGAGTTTGAGTGAAAAGGAACTATCTCTCCTCTCACCCTTGGAGATTCATCCTCTTCAACACCTCCCTTTAGAAACCCAATTGAAAATAATTTCCAGCCTAAAGCTATATTGCATCGAAGTTGGTGTAACTTTTGTGAGGAACACCATGAGGAAGCCACATGTGAATTAAGGAAGAGTGTCAGAGATAAGATCTTTGGTAAAATATTAGAAACTACTATCGTTGTCCTATATTTAATAGAGCCAAAAGATGTCATGATCATCAATACCAGGAACAAATCCTATGCTCCTAAGGGAAAATTTGATCCTCCCTGAAATTCTTCTAGCCCGAGCTCATCCTCACCTGCTGCTACTATTTAGGTTCCTAAGTTTCCTGACAGTCAAGGAACAACTTCCCCTCTCCCCTCTTCCAAGTAAAATATCTTGAATCAATTGGCCAACATCAAAGCAGATGCAACCCTTCTAGACATGGTTGTCATCCCTGAACAACAAATGCATATGAAACATTTCATGGAAGGAAAATCTTCTATTGTAGCCAATATTTATGAAGAGGTAAACGAAGAGGATTCCTCTATAAATAAAGTAGTTGTACATAACCTTAGATACCCTGTAAAAAATTTCCCTTTTTACATTTCTGTAAATATTATGGATAAGAACACCCATTGTTGCCTCATTGATGGCAGTTCGGGCCCAAGTGTGATGTTGAAGATTATTATGGAAGATATAGGCATGTCTTGTACAAATTAAAATGCTAGAATCATGCACTCCTATAATATCCTACAACAAACAACCATAGGTGAGATTAAATATGTAACCTTATTTTTGTGCACACACCCTGAAATAAGGACAACCCTGAGCAATTTCTCAATCATATTGGGAAGAGATTGGAAATCCTCAATGGGTGGATACCTCTCACTCGACGGAACACATTTATCCATTCCTCAGAACGATAAACAAATTATATTCCTTAGAGAGGGAAGGATATCACCTTTCATATAGAGTGTCCCATAGCCTAATTTCAACTATATCAAAGAGGACCTATGAGTGTATTCCATATTTGTTGAGGAGGATAACATTCCCTTGGAACAAATTGATTTAGATGATGGTATGTGGCACATGCACTTTGATGGTTCATGCTCTAATGAAGGTAACATAGATAACATTATCTTGATTTCTCCTATAGGAAAAATCCATAACGTTTCTTATAGGTTGGAGTTTTCTTGCAGAAACAATGTTACCGAATTCGAAGCTTTGTTACTGGGCATTGATAACTCCTATAATATTGGATGTGGTCACCTTTCAGTTTTTAGGGATTTTGAGCTTGTTGTGAATCTTGTAAGTAAAATTTACTCTCCTAGCAACAAGTTGATAAAATGATACACCCAAAATGTTTGGGCATTTTCCTTGAACCTATTATCTTTCAACATCACTCATGTTAAGAGGTAGTTGAATTCAATGGCTGATCGATTAGCTTCTTTTGCAACCTCTCCTAATCGACAACTTTGTCCACACAAATCTGATTGTACTTTTCAATCTCTATATCGTCCACATATCCCTGACAATATAGAATCTTGGCAGGCCCTCCCTAATGATGAGAACATTTGTTCTTTCATTCAAGATGAACCTCTTAAGCCCAAGGAAATTGTATCCATAGCAGACAACAAGATTCCTAAGGACTCGAATCCTCTAGAGAGTTCATTTTAATTGAGTGATGAAGGCAATAAAGAGAAATAGAAAGAAGAGGATTCAAGAAGTAAGATGGGTGAAACCATATCCTTGAACATTGGGGCAATTGAATCTTCAAGGAATGTTAAAATAAGTGTCCAATGTTCTGATAAAGAAGAAATGAAGTTGGCCAAGCTACTTGGTAGATTTCAAGATGTTTTTTCTTGGTATTATGAGGATCTTCGTGGTTTTGATCCTGGTCTTATACGGAATTCTATCCCCATCAAGGAAGGCACGAAACCAATTAGCAATAAACTAAAACCTATTAACTCTACATTTAAAGAAACTTTTCAAAGGAAGTTGGAAAAATTCTTAAGGGCTGGGATCATTTTTCCATTCTACCCTGAATGGGTTTCCAATTGGGTACCTATTTCGAAGACCACTGATCATATTAGAACTTTCATTAATTTTTTCACTTTCAGTCAGGCTATTATGAGAAATCCTTTTCCTCCTCTTAATATGGAAATGATTATGCAGTAGTTTGTAAGGTCACAGATGAGGCCCTTAAAAAAATTTTGGGTTACAGTAAAATCAAGGGAAAAGGGGTAGATGCTCAGAAAACCACTCTTATCACTAATTGGGGTACCATGAATTATAAATGCCTTCTTTATGTCTTACCTGATGCAAGTACCTCTTTTAAAATACCTATATGGACAACTCTTGACGAATTGAACAGTATCCATATATATCTTGATGATCTGATTGTACACGTTAAAGGGATGATTATTACCTCAAAATTCCAAGAGTTATTTCTGGGTCCGTTCAAAATTTCTTTAGTCTTGGATACTAAGTATTGCATTCTAAAGAATTTACAGGAGGAATTTTTTTCCTGCAGTACTAATTGTTCTCACTTGAAACATTACGTGCGACCAATGTGAAAAATGTTAATGCTGTTTGGATTTTTTGTATACTAGTAACTTAGCTCTGATTTCAATTTTTCACTATTGTCTTTTCTTCTTTTATAGTAGTTTGACTTCTTCTCTATGTTTTAAAACATTTCCTACTGCTTTTACATTCAATCATTTTATTGTTGTTGTTTTAATTTTTTAATTTTTACTTCTATCATGATTTTGTTTCTTACTACCTTTTAGTTAATTTGGTCAAAATAAGATGTTGGATCAGTTTTGCCACAATGTCACTCCTGGAAGATCTGTTGGTAAATATCAATCAATCTTACACATCTGTCACGATGTTTCCCCTGAAAATCACACTCAAAATTTTTATCTTCTTCCATTGCTGTCTAAATATACTTTTTGGATTATCTCTCGCTTTTTCTTTCCTTTTCTTCATCCATTTGAGAATTTAAGAGAGCAAGTCTGTAATTTTTTTCCTTGAAGTGAAGAGTCGATCCCAGTTGAACGATTAGGAACATAGTGGTAAAATCCCTCATACTTAACACTTTTCATGAGTTATTCCTGAATTCCCGGTCATTTTTCCATTAAATCCGCTCACTTCCCCCTGTTGCATAATCTTCCTGGTTATATCTACTTGACCTACGAAACATGATTTCTGAGTTCTAATATATTGAAAACAAATTTCCCCGTGGAGTCGCTAGTTTGTTGACGAATAAAATCATAACGAGGATTTTTCTCGCAAAGTATTTCTAAAGCCTATTATTATAAACTAACAAGATATATAATACTAGTAGGTGGGACCCCTTTGTAGATTGGAGAGTCATATATGGTTCTTATTTGATGTTTTTACTGTTGTTTGACATTGCTTAAAATTTTGAGCATGATTGATGATCATTGTTGGTTCCATTCGTGAAAAATGAATGATGGATAATGCATGTTGCGTGTTGTTTCTATTTCTCTAGGCTCTAATGTCGTGTTAAAATGGCTTATGATATCTGTTGTTACCTTGCTATTTACTCAAATTATTACTTGTGACACATTATTACTTGTGCCACCTGGAAAAGAAACATGTTAGTAACAACAAATAAGAGTGATTGAAAAGGAATAAGAGAAGTTGAAAAGAGATCAAAATCAATATGAATAAAATCCAAAAGGAAGGAACTATGCTACTATGATATATGATGTTGCACTATGCATTTTGAAGTTTAAATGGATTTTTTTTAGTCCTAGCTAACAAGTTTAGTAGCTATATGATTTATTGGCTATATGGAAAAACATGTGATGCATGCTATGGTGTGGTTGGCAATGGTTAATGTGACATAGGGTGGTGATCTTGGCAATTAGTGGATGTTGGTTTCAATGCATGGTTTAATTGAATGAATTGATGGATTAGTGGGATGGTGTGTACTAAGGAATTGAATGATTGGAGGTTGGAGGAGATGCACATTTACTGCACGTCACTCCATACCCCTCCCACTGGCTGTCACCCTAGCTTGGCTATTGTTCAATTGTGTTTGTTGTGATTAAGCTTTGATTTTTAAGTAGTGGATAGAGGGAGAAACATACAAAGGTTTTATCTTTGAGTTTATACTGGGATAGTTCAGTTTTCATTCATTCCTTAATTTATCACAAGCCTAATTATTTTTTGTGATAGCAGGTTCTTGTTGTAGACAACAAGATTCAGGGTTGAATTACATCATTCAAACACTTGTTTTTCAGAGGTGTTGATCTATCTTTGATAGTCTGTGTAGAATTGTTTGTTTGTGAATTAGTTTTCATGACTGACAGAGGATATTATGCAGATTGGAGTGGGTAGTGGCAAGCTAATCCATCTTTTAGAGTTCAATTTTTTTGATTTTCTGTCAGAGTTCCTTTTATATGTTCCATCAGGGATCTCGAAGTTTGAATTTGGTCCAAAATTTCTTCACGAAATTTTGTAAAGACAATGACTTTTTGGTGAATTGGAATGAAATAAAGGATTCCTTTATGTCTCATCTATCTTGATTATTGTTGGCATAGGAGCAGACCCAGGGTTCAGCTCCAAGAGTGCACCAAAAAGACCTAACTACTAGCCTTTTCGACAACACCTGTGAAGCAGATGCAGTCTCACCCAAAGCAATTATGAGGGGGTTTGCAGGACAGAGATGTCTACAACCAAGGGGAATATCAAGTGGATCTAACACAAGAAAAACATAGAATTCATATATCACTTATCAACATAGATTTATTCTGCACATCTACTTATCATATCTAAAGCAGTAATGAAATCACATTATATTAATGAGAGAGACAAAATATCAATCAAACACAACACAAAACATACATGGTTCACCCTCTCTCTATGGCTACGTCCACATAATTGTTCTATATTATACTTGAGTAAAGTATACAGTTCTTATCTGTGCTCTTAGCTAGCAGATCTTCTCTCTTCTCCTTTGTTTCTCTCCCCTCCCTAGAAACCCAGCTGCAGGGTTGATCTTCATACCTAGTTGAAGATATTACAATCCAGAAGGCTCTTGTACTCAACACTTATCTCTCACACAATACTCCTCTCTCAACCAACTCAATACCACAACAAAAATAACAACCTTATTGTACCAACCCAAGGTACCAACCTGATCCAGGTCCTTTTGACCTTTATTTATACACTATAATCATTCACTGACATTCTTAGGTCGAAACCTAGGTGTCAAAACTCTAGATACCAAAACCCTAGATCAATTTGACCCATATTTTCAGGGCTTCGCCAACCTGTCTTTCCTTTCCTCTCGCGCGGTGCTCCAAAGCATCCAACGATGGCTTTTTCCACTTGTTGACCTGTCCACAATCCTTCTTCCTTACTTATCTGTCATCCCCAATCTCCTCATCCAATGGATTTCTTTCTCGGGCTTCACTCCATATTTTCTTCTCTCTTTTTCACTTCGACCCAATAAGAGTCATTGTGTCTTCCACATAGTTCACACTCTCCCTTTTCTTCCTTGATCTTCGCATAATTCCATAACCAAGGGCCAACAAGCCCCCAACACTCACCTGTGACTCATCATGAGGCACTTCATATTTGAGCTTTCTATTTTACTTCAACTCCAGGCTGCGCAATGCATCCTTTGCATTTTGTTTTTTGCCTCCTCTCCATCCCTTGTACAAACTTCCTTTTCTGTGTCTGGTACCCAGTTTCAACTGCACCTGGTAGCTAGACCCTTTTCTTCATGCTTTCACTAAGAGCTACGAGGTAGCTAGTTTTCATAGTATAACTCTAGTTGGCTCCCATTCACTAATCGTTCCTTCCACTCCCCATTCAGAGTCTTCAATTTCACATCTCCTCCCTTTGTAATGTGAGTGATCTCATATGGCCCTAGCCAATGCGTTCTGAACTTCCCAGGATGTTTTATGAACTTGTTGTCATAAACCAGCACTTGGTCTCCTTGTTTGAATGCCTTCTTCTTGATGTGCCTATCATGATAGGCCTTCTCTATTTCCCTCTGAACCTGTGGATGGAATCCTACAGTGAATCTATCTTCTTCCAATTCAACCAACTGTGAAATCCTTTCTTGAACAACGCTAGGGTCAACCATACCTGTAAAGGCAACAATTCTTAGGCTTGGTACCAAATATTACATTGGAACAACAACTTCAAGACCATATACCAAATTGAAGGGGGTTTGCATTGTCAGCTTCTTGCAAGTGGTTCTATAGGCCCATAACACTACCGGTATTCTTAAATCCCAATCATTTCTGTTCACACAGAAAATCTTGGATAGTGTTGTTTCCAAAATCTTGTTGAATGCTTCAACTGCCCCATTTTCTTGAGGATGGTACGATGTGCTCTTCTGATGGTGGACTACAAATTCTTCCGTCAGGGATTCAATTTCCTTATTGATGAAATGTGTACCTTGATCACTAATAAGGATCTTTAGGCATCCATTCCTGGTGATGATGTCATCAAATATGAAGCATGTAGCAGTAGTTTCACTATAGTCCTTGACTATTCTTGCTTCAACCCATCTGGTCAAGTACTCTATTGCTATAATTATGTACCTTGCTCTTGTGCGCTTTCCTAGTGGGTTTATAGGTCCATGAAATTAATGGCCCTTTTTTCAAATGCTTGTAGGGTCATTTGTGGTGCTAATGGAATTTCATCTCTTCTGGATGGTTTCCCAATCCTATGGCATACATCACAGGCTCTAGAATAGTCCTTGGCATCTCTGTGTAAAGTAGGACACGAAAGGCCAACTCTAAGAACCTTCTGTGCAGTTGCTTTCCCTGCATAATTTCCTCCTAATATTCCCTCATGAGCTTCTGTGAGGATCAAAAATAGTTCTGCCTCCATAACACACCTTCACAATATCTCATCTGGTCCCATCTTGTATATATGTCCAGGTATAAGTGATAAATCTGCAGTGTGCACCACTAGTTGTTTCTTTTGAGGAGTTGTGTACTCACTAGGTGCCATTCTAGTTGATAGGAACTAGACTATCTCTGTGAAGTGGTCATCCATATTTCTAATGGCCAGTAGTTGTGCATCTGGTAGTGCATCTTCCAAATCAGTGGGCTCTTCTCCATGTTCCAACCTTGATAAGTGGTCATGACCTTTTTTCATTCTCCTTGGATTTACTATGATCTCAAAATCATATTCTTGAAATAGTAGCAACCATCTGCATATCCTCCCCCCCAACACTGGCTTGTTGACTAGGTATTTCACCGCAGAGTGATCAGTAAACATTTTAAAGTGTCTACCTAACAACTAGTGGTGAAATTTATACAGTGCATACACCATGGATAATCCCTCTATTTTAGTAGTGGTAATGGATGATGCGTCAACATGCACATGAAACTCCTTGGTCCAATTAAGGAAAACTAGAATGGGTGCAGTAACCATCTTTTGTTTCAGTGTGTCGAAGCTCTATGGGCAATCTTCTGTCCAACTAAACTGACAATCCTTCTTCAACAACTTCTCCATGGGTTTCGTAATCTGATCATATCCCTTAATGAACTTCCTATAATAGCCAGTATGTCCCAACGTAGTGCGCATGAGCTGTTTGACTGATGTAGGATGGGGTAGATCAACTATAATGGTGATCTTGGATGGATCTACCAACAATCCTTGCTTGCATACAATATGACCTAACAACATGCTAAATGGTGAAAATAAAATACATTTCTTCAGGTTCAAATCAATTTGACACTGCTTGCATTTATCCAACATTAGCCTTAGACATTCAATATGATTTTTCAACAAACTAAACACAGTCCATTCATCAAAATATGCTTCTAGAAATTTATGCAAAAATTCTTTGAACGCTTCAACCACCACCCTGGAAAATATGGTTGGGGCATTCTTCAATCTGAATGGAATCACTGTATATTGGTAGGATCCCCATTCTGTTGTAAATGTGCTCTTATGGAGGTCTTCCTTGGCAATTTGAATCTCATGGTATCCTGAAAATCCATCTGTAAAAGAATATACTTTATGGCCTCCCACATTATCTAACATTTTGTTAGTGAATGGTTTAGGGAAGGGGTCGTGTAAACAAACATCATTCAGTTTCCTGATATCTACGCATATCATGATCTCTCCTGTTTTCTTGTCTTTCACCACCATAGGGCTAATCCACTCTGAATCTTCGACATGTTCTATAAACCCTACTTCCAGCATTCTGTCGAGCTCAATCTTCACTTTCTCCTTGTATTTGGGGTTCAGTCTCTAGCATCTTTGTTTGACTGGTATTGCATCTTGTTTCAAAGGGATCCTCATCTCACCCATAGGCCCTTTGATTCCCTTCATATCAGTGAAATTGGTTGGAAACAAGTCCTGATATTCATGCATTAATTCTGTAATTTTATCAATGGTAGCAACATCCCAATAATCTCCAACATTTACAAACTTTGGTGTGTGCTCTATTCCAATATTGTCTTTCTTGATTTTGATTGGTTTTCCAATGAATGGAAGCTCAACTCCCGGTCCTTCCACATCTCTCTGGCCCTCTCTTTATATGATGTTCACCTTCCTCGGATCATCGTCTTCATTGGCATTGATGTTTTAACAACCTTGCAATTTCTGGAGAGGCGTAGTCCACTCGTCCTCTTCTTTCTCTAAAGAGACGCTAAAGGCATCCTCAATTATTCATTGTTTAACAATATGTAGTGCTTGATATACTAAAGGAAACTAACTTTCAAATAGGAATGTAGTTATAAAATTCTGAGTCATACCTTCCCAATCTGTAGTGATGAGGCGCAACTATGCTTGAAGGTACTGGTTAATAGGGGTCGTATCCAATGCGTTAATGAATTTTTCCACCCACTTTTCTTGCAAAATGTCACTCCAGGCCTTTTCACAGCTTCACACATAGTCCTTTGGGCAGGTTCGACCTGTGTAGTGAACTTCACAACCTTCTATTTGTATTGAGAATCGTGCTGTCAACAAATTACAACATTGTGTCTAGTCTGTGATATTACTTTTGTGCATCCCCCACCATCTTGCTAGTGTGGCTTTCAAGGCCTCATCCATTTCCAACAACCTCTGTTGTGTTGGTATACTTTCTTCAAGGTCCAACAAGAAGATTTATAAAGGATTTAGACCATCAAAGGTGGGTAAGTTACTTACTTTTGTGTCTATCTAATGAACATCTCTGGTTAATATAGCACATCACCTTGTAGAGACTTCATACATATGGTTCTGCCAGTTCTCCAGTGCTTCTTCTGAGTCTGATGAGAACGTATTGTCACTTTGCCATCTTAGATTCCCATCGACTGTAGTATTAATGTAATCCTATTGTTTGGATATTAGTTTATATATGTTTTATAGTGCATATGTGTGGTCTTCATGTCTGATAGGTTCTATGTACCGCTAACCTCCATCTTGATCTAAATATGTGATGAACCTAAGGCCATCTCTTTCAAAAGTCATATGTATTTTCTTTAAGTCAGCGACATTAGAGTTATTAAAGGCCCAATCAATTCCTAACAGCGCAGGGTAAGGGCAACTGTCACCAACTATTTCAATTACCTCAAAATATGCAAACGTTCTTACTCCATCGATGTCCACATGGACATGTTCCAATTTCCCAAAAGAGCTTACAGCTTGTTAATTATCCATCCTAAGCCTGATAGGGGAATAGATCAACTTCGGTTTTCCCATCTGTGCCCAAGTTTTCTTCGTCATGACATTGACCTCTGACCCTAAGTCGAGGACCACATAGTCTATCTCATACTCTCCTATTTGAGCATTCAAATGTAATTCCTTATTTGTCCTTATCTTCTTACCGATTTGGTGTACTTCCCTATTTAGTAAGGGATCTATCTTTCCTTTCTCATATTGCCTGATTAAATTTTGTAATTCTTGTACAATGCTTTCATCTAGAATCAACTTAATACAAGTATGTAAAAAGTCCATGAGCTTGCTTATCTCTTTTCATTCTCTTGGTGAAGAAGACTAATCAAATGCATGAGGAATTCCATACTCTCTTACTTCTAGTTTTGTCTTCGATGAAGAACCTTGGTCTCCTCTAAACTTTTCTCTTGCTTCCTCAAATATTTGTCTTTCTTTCTTTGCATAAAAATTTTGGGTCTTCTCTGCAGCTTTCCTGATTCCTGAATCTTCTGTAGTCTTCCCTTGTGTTAGTCCGTCTTCTCCTATAACAGTGCCTCCTCTGGTTATAAAAATGACTCCAGGGTCTTCTTCACGAGGTTCAACATAGATCAGTTGCACTTTCGGGTTCTGTTGAGGTCCTTGTCTTTCCTGAAGCTTAGCTAGTAGCATAGGAAAATCTTATATAACATGGTCAAATGAGCTGCAATAGCTGCAAGTGGTACAAGGGTTATGACAATCCCTTGCAAGGTGACCTAGCTATGTTCAGTTATAACAGATGATATGTCCTCAGCCTTGACTCATTCCTCCTCCTCGTCCTCTTCCTCTGAATCCAGCGCAAGGGTTGAAGTTTCCTCTTCCTGGAGAGTTGTATTGCGTAGTGTGTCCTTATTTCTGTACTTTGCCTTGAATATTATATATGTCTCTTGACCTTTCATGCATGAGATCATAAGCCCTACAATCCCTATCATCGTTTCCTATGGACTTACAAAAGGTACAGTACAAATTTGTAGGCATCTGAACATACTTTTCCATATAATAGCACTCACCAATACGATGTTTGTTTATGCATACCTTGCACCAAGGTAAGGTGACTTGTTTCAAGGGTCTCGGGGCTCTAAAAGCTAAGTATTCATTGAATATAGGGATGTGTTCCTTGTCATGGCCTTTTGATAAGCATCTGACACACCAGATGTCTTCTCTTTTATCCATTCCCTTGTCTTTCTTCATATCTTTGACCTGTAAAGAAAAATAGTTAGCTGACTCAACATCTGAATACTACCTGACTTGGGTTCTCCCATACCAGATGATTATAGCGTCATCGTAATCTCCAACACCTCATCTTGCGAAGCAATCTTCTGTTGCATCAGGGGAACTCTTATATGTAGTATAAGGGAAGGAATGAACCATTCCTTGTTCTATTCTTATGGGATATGAAAAGTCAATTGGCTTGTTAAGGTCTTGAATCTCTAATCAAACTCCCAAATAGGTTCAACCACCTTCTACTTGATCTCCTTCAGCTCTATGATACATTGGGATTCTGACTTAGGTTTCTTGAATTCTGCAATCAATGCGTTATTGATATGATTCAATGGATTAGGTTGTGCAAGTCCTTGGACAAGTTTCATGTACCAAGTTAGTGCATGATCTCTAAGAGTTGTACTGAACTAAGTTATTTTGACAGCTTCATCTTTGACATTCTTAATGTTCCATATGGATTCACATAGGAACCAGTGCTGGCCAGGATCTCCAGATCCATCTCCCCTAAATATAGGGAGTCTCATCTCATCTTCCATAGATCTTCCTAGGATTCTTGACTAAATATGTGGTGGACTACTATTGACAGTGCTCTGGATGCTTTGGTGACTGGGATTACTATGGTTTCTTAATATTGAATCAACATGAAGGATAACAGTAGTTACTTCGATGGTTTTCAAAGTTTCAAAGGTTTTAGGTTCTCCTCAACAAATCTCTTCAACTTTTCCTTCCTCTACCCTAGCGGGCTCTGAATGTTCTTCGTCTATCAGATCTACCTCTTCTCCACTGTAGAAACCCTCTTCCCCATAGTTCTTCTTAAACAGGTTTTCAAGGTGGACTTATCGGAACACTCTCCCACTGCGCGTATGTCCAACTTTTGTGTCACTATCTGAATTCTTGAAAACTATCTTTTCTTGATCCGACCAATCTATTGTATCTTCCATATATTCTTATTATGCAATAGCATCTTGATTCTCAGCTTCAGAAAATGCAGAAATTTCCCTCTAGGTCCCTTCAAGAAATATATCTCGGCTTAGCTATACAATTCTACTCTATCAACAACAAAATTTGTGATGTATCCTCCAATGGTACTATCAAACCAGTGATCTACTGCTCATGACATGGTGTTATCAACTATCTTGACCTTCTTGATCAAATCTGACATCCAAGCCATAGGAATTCTAGATCAGTTCTCGAACTGGGTATCTACTAATCTAGCTAGCCACTCATATAGCTCTTGATGGATTCCTCCAAAGAAGATCTTGTGAATATCGGTAAATATATATTTCTCTAACCAGTCCTCTGAATTGAGATTAGGGTTCTTGTTCTATATTTCAGCGAAGTCCTTCTCTTGATATTCTATCCACTTCTGAATATTTGTCTTCGACAGAAACCACCTTGACATTCCCTCAAGAATATTTTGATTCTGGCAAAGGAACCATTTTTTGTCACAGGGGCAGACCCAAGGTTTAGCTCCAAGAATGCACCAACAAGCCCTAACTACTGGCCCTTTCAACAACACCTACGAAGCATATGCATTCTCACCTAAAGAAGTTACAAGGGGGTTTCAAGACATGGGAATATCAAGTGGATCTAACACAAGAACAACATAGCATTCATATATCACTTATCAACTTAGATTTATTCTGCACATCTACTTATCAAATCTAAAGAAGTAATGCAATCAAAGTATATCAATGACAAAGAAAAAATATCAATCACACACAACACAAAATATATGTGGTTCACCCTCTCTCTAGGGCTACGTCGGCAAAGATGTGATATATTATACTTGAGTAAAGCATACAGTTCTTATTTGCGCTCTTAGCTAGTAGATCTTCTCTCTTCTCCTTCATTTTTTTCCCCTCCCTGTGCACCCAGCTGTAGGGTTGATCTTCACACCCAGCTGAAGATATTACAATCCAGAAGGCTCTTGTACTTAACACTTCTCTCTCACACAATACTCCTCTCTCAACCAACTCAATACCACATAAATAATAACAACCTTATCATACCAACCCAAGGTACCAACCCGACCTAGGTCCTTTTGACCTTTATTTATACATTACAATCATTCAATGACATCCTTAGTTCAAAACCTAGGTGTCAAAACCCTAGATACCAAAATGCTAGGTGTTTAAAACCCTAGGTCAACTTGACCCATATTTTTCAGGGCTTCACCAGCTTGTCTTTCCTTTCTTCTCGCACGATGCTCCAAAGCATCCAACGGTGGATTTTTTCACTTGATGACCTATCCATGATCCTTCTTCCTTTCTTATCTTTCATCCCCAATATCCTCGTCCAACGACTTTCTTTCTCAGGCTTCGCTCCATCTTTTCTGCTCTTTTGTTCACTTCGACCCAATAAAAGTCACTGTGTCTTCTGCACAGTTCACATTCTCCCTTTTATTCCTTGATATTCACATACTTCCATAACCAAGGGCCAATAATTATCATCTTGGTTTCTTTGCTTCTATCTCTACATTGATTTCAACAACTGTTACATTCATAAAATCATATAAATAATGAATTTTTCATAAAGCTTTTATTTATAAAAGACTAGCCTAAGCACTTGTAATCAATAATAGTGAGTTAGTATATTATTTTCGATGTCTGTAAACATAGGGTGACATTCTCGTCTATTTTTATTTATCCAAGAAGAATCTAAAAATGCTTGCGTAAGATCATTTCATATCTTTTCCTCAACAATAGGGATGATCAAAAAGTCGAAGCCCTTCTCCAAAAAACATGGTTACTGATGAAGAAGCAAAACAAAAAGATGTTGATATTAAAATCAATTATCTTGGTGACACCTCCTCATATCCTCATTTAACCCAATCTACATATGAAGAGTCCCTCATGTATATCCAACTAAATGAGTTGAATAAAGGGGAAAGGACTAGTATCAATCCAAACAGATACAACCTCAGGTCCAAGAAGAAAGAAGTAAATCCTGACATTCATGATCAACCTACTAGAGAAGAGAATCCTACCAAGAGTGTGGAAGCTAGAACCCAAGAAAAAAAGGCACAAAAACCCTAGGCAGTGGTTAAGATCCCTATCCCATAAGTAAAGGAGATTTTGAAGCCTCCCTCCTATTTTAGCTTTGAGAATGAGATTCAAAAGATTAAAATACCTGTACCTTTTTTAGAGCTAGTTAAGAATGAGGATTTCAGGAGGTACCTTTCCAAAACTTTTTAGCCTGAACCTTTATATTATACCATAGAATTAGTCAACTGATGAAAAACTAGGTGTCATATTAGCGCCTTTGGTAGAGGATAGGGATGACTCCTCCCCTCCTTTATATACATCATTGAACATTCAGGATAAAGTGTTTCTCAACTACTTAATGGATTCAAGGGAATCTCACAATCTCATGCATAATATTGTCATGGAGGATCTTGGGTTGGAGGTAACAAAAACTTACCATGACCTGTACTCGTTTGATTCCAGGAAGGTGAAGTGACTCGGGATTATTAAAGACCTGACTGTATCCTTGTTCCAATTGCAAATGAAAAGTGTGGTCATGGATATTGTTGTGGCTTATGTCCCCCCTAAGTTTGGGATGCTCTTGTCTATATATTGGATGAAAATATAGGGGGGAAAGTTGCAGATGGATCTTTCATATGCCACTATTCCTTTGTTTGGGGGGGAACACAGAAGGATTTATAAGGAATCCAACTTGCTTACATCATCAATGATTAAGAAAATCTGACCAATCACCCCATTTTTGCAGTTGATACTGATTTAGGGACCAACATTATACAACTCACTGATGCTCCTCAAACACCTATTGACATCAAAAAGCATCCCATCACCTCTTGTGAAGACCCTCCTCCCAATACCTCTATTTGGAGAATGTTTTTTGATGGATCCTCTTCTCGGGAAAGTGCCAGTACTAGGGTGGTGTTCATTTACCCTACCCAAGAGACCATATATATGTATTATAAGCTTGAATTTGAAACAACCAACAATGTGGCAGAATATGAGGCTCTTGTCTTGGGTTTGAGAGCTGCCAAAGACATGAAAATTGAAGAACTAGTAGTGTTTGGATATGTTGAGTTGATTGTTCATCAAGTCAGAAATTTGTATTAGGATAAGCACCCCAGGTTAAGGGCCTACATAAATGAATTCTGGGATATGATTGACAGTTTATTCTTGGATTTTAATATCTCCTTTTTTTCCAAGAGAGGAGAACACCATGGCATATTCCTTGGTTGTCTCAACAACTAATTTCAAGGTCCCTTTTCCCCCCAAAATCAAGTGTGACGTGGAAGTAAAGTATAGACTGTCTATTTCTGACAATTTCAAACATCGGAAGGCCTTTTAGGATGATATTGATATAAAAACATTTATTGAGACTGTGGATGAATTTTATGATTTGCATATTGATCCGGATAAGGATTCTGTAGAAATCTCTCAAGCTGATATTTTTCTTAATAAAATTGTTTACCATTATATTGTTCGGTTGCCTAGTAACTCTATTCTAAATGGAATAGTCCCTTTGGTGATATTGTTTGACATAAATGATGTTGATTTAAAGGTTAAAGGTTTGACTGAAAATGTTGATGTGAATGGATTCAATTTGGGAATAGAGGAAGATGCAAAATATGTCAAATTGTCTAGTAGTTTGTCAAATGAGCAAAGGGTTGAGTATGTCAAGATTCTAAAGGAGTTTTCTGATCTATTTTCCTAGAAATATGAATATTTGAGAACATATGACATGAGAATCATTGAAAACAAAATCCCGTTGAAAGAAGAGGCCAAACCTTTCAGGAAGAAACTCACACAGATAAATCCCATGTTGCTTCCTATTATGGAAAACAAAATGAAAAAGTTTTCGGATGCACAAATCATCATCCCTTTTAGATATTCATAATGGGTGGCTAACTTGGTGCCTATGAGAAATAAAATGGGGAAATCATATTGTGTGTTGATTTCAGAAATTTGAATAGAAGCTCCAAAAAGTATAACTACCCTTTGCCAAAGATGGAGAAAATTTTGTAGAGAGTGATTGGTTCATCTTGGATTTCTATGATTGATGGATTGTCTGGCTACAATTAGATATATGTCCTTCCTGAAGATAGAGAGAAAAAAAACTTCACTACTCCTTGGGGCACATTCATGTATGCTAAAATGCTCTTTGGATTGATGAATGCAGGGGAAACCTTCCAGTGAGACATGGACATTGCCTTCATTGGGGAGAAGGATAAATTCATAGTCATCTATCTGGATGAAATTACAGTGTTCTCAAAGTCTGAAAAATATAATTTTCATCATTTGAAGAAGGTCTTCCTGAAGTGCAGAAGGTTTGGTCTCTCCTTCAATCCTAAGAAATATTTGTTTTCTATGAAGGAGGGGAAACTATTGGGACATATTGTGTCAGAAGAAGGAGAAAGAATCGATCCAAGAAGAGTAGAGTCTATCCATACCTTGTCTTTTCCCATATATAATAAAGAGGTTGAGTTTTTCTTGGGTAAAATCAATTTTTTGATAAGATTCATTTCTAATTTTGTTGATTTGGTTAAGCACATCACAACCATGCTTAGAAAAGGAAACGAGGTGAAATGGACTGTTGAGTCTAGAAATTATTTTGGCCAAATCAAAAAGGATTTGACTGAAGCACATGTGCTCATCAGCCCTGACTATTCAAAGGAATTTCTGATATTTTATTTTGCCTCATCTGATACTTTGGTTGTTGTTTTTCTACAAAACAACACATAGGGATTAGAGTAGCCTATTTCCTTTTTCAACAAAGCATTGAGGGATGTAGAAATGAGATATGATATCATGGAAAATAAGGCTTATGCTTTGGTCAAAGCCCTAAAGGATTTCAGATTATATGTTCTGCATTCAAATATTTATGCATATGTCCCTTCACCCTCAATGTAAGAAATATTGGTCGATCCTGACATAGATGGGAAGAGAAGCAGATGGATTGCTAAAATTATGGAATTTGACCTTGAACTGAAGCCCACTAGATTGGTGAAAGGCCAATGTTTAGCCAGGTTGTTGGATAAATCAAATTTCAAAGATTTGGGGGTTAATTTCATGAACGCAAACTCAGAAAATCAGTAAGCTAAAATTTTTGATAAAGGATCGCATGTCAACCCCAGCTTGGCATAGTGCACCTGGTACAAGAACATCATATATTTTCCACAGAAGTTGTGGCCTCCTAATGGCTTGGAAAAGAACAAAGTGAGGGTGTTGAAACTCAAAGAAACCAAATATTGTCTCATTGATCATGTTTTGTACTCGAAGGATCCCCTTGGAGTCCTTTTGATATGTCTAGACCCACAAGAGGCCCAAAAATATATGGTTGATTTCCACAGCAGCTTATGTGGGGGGCATCATTTTTGGAGGACCACATCTTATAAGATCCTCAGAGCTGGGTATTTATGGACTAGCCTTTTTTGATGTTTGTGCAAAGATTAGAGCTTGTGTCACATGCCAAAAATTTTCTGGAAAGCAATAGCTCAAATATTTTCCTTTAAAGCCTGTGGTGGTTTCTGGACCTTTTCTACAGTGGGGTCTTGAATTCATTGGGGAAATCCACCCAGCCTCAAGTGGTCGACATAGGTGGATTTTGAATACCACTGATTATTTCACCAAATGGATAGAATCCATCCCTACAATAAGTTCCTCCCACAAGGTAATCATTATCTTTCTTGAGGATATCATGTCCAGATTTGGTTGTCCAAGTAGGATTATTACAGACAATGCTTCCTCCTTCAAAGATGAACTGTTGATCAGGTTCTATGAACAATATGGGATTTCATTAATCCACTGTACTCCTTACTATCCCCAAGGAAATGGTTTGGAATATTCCTCTAACAATAGCCTCATAAAGATCATCAAGAAACTGTTAGAAGACAACAAGAAAGCATGGGACTCAAAGCTGAAATTTTCATTGTGGGCTGATAGAGTTACAACAAAGAGGTCACTTGGAGTTTCCCTTTTTCAACTTGTGTATGGGGTTGAGGGTATCTTTCCTACTCATCTTACCTTTCCTGTGGCAAAGTTCCTCCAGGACTACAAAGGATAACCTGATGATATGGTCAGGAGAATAGAATAGCTGGTATAAGTACAACAAGCTAGGGAGCAATTGCTTGATAAATCGCAGGATCACTAGAAAAAAATAAAACAAGCCTTTGACCTCAAACCAACAAGGATCGTTGATATTGGCAGCAGTATTACTAGAAGCCCTGAAGTCCTAAAGGCCCCAAAGTAAATATTGACCATCTAAATCAAGAGGCCATGCATCACCATTTCTCTCACTTCAGGAATTTGGTACTTCATATAATTGTAAGAGCTACGCATCGAGGAGGCCCAAATTTTGAACTCTCGAAGTAATTGTTAGTCATTTATCTTCATAGAAGGAGCCAGAGTCCATCGAAGAGCGACGCGTGGCAACAAAAGTGAGGCTTTCCCAGATCATAAATCACTATCAAATAAATGACTCACGTGTATTTGGCATGTCAAATTCACGTGAGGATTAGTGGCTAGGAAGAAGCCCTGAAGTTTCATATCAAGTGCCACGTGTCCTTCTCCATCGGACGATCGTGATTTACTTCAAGAATTTGGGAGATTTTCCTCTGAGAGTTTATTCTTCCCCATTTTTGTTTTCCTCCGAAGTAATTTCTCCTGAAGTCCACAAATCTATGACACGTGTTGTTGGCATAGGGGCAGAACTAGGGTTAAATGCTCAAAAACGCACCAACAAAAACCTAACTACCGGCCCTTTCAACAACACCTGCAGAGCAGGCGAAGTCTCACCCGAGGTAGAAGAAGGGGGGGTTACAGGACGCAAGTGTCTGTAACCGAGATGGGACATAGATCTATGATAACAACACTTTGTAGAGTATTCTAGTAACACTTAGAAGGTGATATGCATTATTTTCCTAACCTTATTAACATCACAGAACATACCCAAAGATAGATCGACACAGTAACAATAAAGATTAAGTAGTTCAACCACTTATCACATAGCACTGAGTTAGATCTAACATTCATTTATCTTTAACACAAGTAAATCACTAAGCATCAATAGATCTATACATAATAATCAAAGTACTGAGAAGATTCATAACATAAAAAACACAACAAAAAGAAAACCAAAGACACAAGATATATGTGGTTCACCCTAGTGTGGAGCTATGTCCACCAATTGCTTTGCCTTCTTTATTATTCATCAATATCATACATCCAGTGACTTCTGTGCACTAAGCCATAGAGTTGAGCTTCACACAGGACAAGAGATATACACACTGAGCACTGGATCCTCCTTCCAAACTAGGTGAAGGCACAAAGCTAACTCTCTATCAAGCACAAAACCTTAACACACATACATTCCCTTGCACAAAGCTACTGAAGTCACTTGGCACTTATCTCTGAAATATTTTGACCCCTCTTATACAATACATTCTTACTTATTTATACTTTTACAATTTATTACAATAAACCCTAATCATGGGTAAACCCCATGGGACGACATCCCAGAAACCCATTACAAAAACCGTAGAAAACCCCTTTCTAGGTCAACATAGCCCGCAATATAAGTCAGATTCACGATCTCAACTTTGCTTGGGTGCTCCTTCCTCAACAAATGTGTTGAATTCCAAAACGTGGTCCAAAATTGACCAAGGTTTCCTCAAAACTTGGTCAAGGGCCAACAGGGCCCCAACACTCACCTGTGACTCGTCTCGAGTCACTCACGTCTGGTCAATGCTGCTTCAAAGGCATAGATCTTAACTTGAGATTCCTCGACTTGCTGCTTCACCTGAGCCTCCTTCTTAATGAGATTTTGGATCATTTGATCTGTAACAGGCCCTTTCAGGCAATTTTCTACTGATGCAACCACTTGGTCCAACTGCAAGCCCTATCCATCAATTTCTTCGAACACCTTGCAGGCTTCATCCTACATAGGTTGCAGCTTCTATGTGAGTTCCATTACCTTTCCCTGGAGGGTAGTGATCTTTTGATGTACTACGTACTCCTCCTGGGATATTTTCATTTTTTCAACTACGGTGAGCATCATCATCTGTGCCTACATGAAAAATGTCTAGTGTTGTGCATCTTGTAACTACGCTTCCAATTTTCTTAGCTCTGGATCCTCGATGAGGCATTCATATGTTTGTGCGCTTCTATCACTCATTTTTTTCACTATGAGGCGAGGTATCTTATCCTTCCTACTGCGTTCTTATCAGTTTCCTCCCTCTGGTCACGCACCTCCTGTGGGGTGCTTGGAACTTATTGGGCCTCCAAGTCTGTTATCCTTTCTTGAAGTTGCTAGATGGTTGCAGTGAGCTTCACCACTTGAACCTATATTGAATCCTGTTCCTCTTGTGACAAGCCTAGCACATGATGACATCATTTACTCACTACATATTTGAATGTGGCCCACTCTTCCAACAACTACTCCTTTTCTCTCTGTAGCTGGGATATTTCCTTCTAGAGCATCGCATGAAACGCTTCCCTCGCACTTTCATAGGCGAATACACTATACCACACTACTCGTAATTTTTCTAAGGCTTCATATTTATATTGTTTTCAGGATTCTGTATCCTTCTCCTTCTCCTCCTGGACTTTCTGAATTCAAGATTTTGTTGCATCTTTCAAGCTTCTCAATTGGGCTAGTTCATCCCCCAATTATAGAATCTATGATGAGGAAGGTGCAACAAGTACTGCATGGACCAGACGGATATCTTGTTGTACTTCCTTTAGTTCCTTCTTGACCCTTCCATATATCTCTTCCTGCTTTACTCCATATCTCTGTAAGATATCCTCAGAAGCATCCTCCATAGATCTGCAGGCCAAACTGATATCATCCTTCGTGAGCATGGTTGTTACACATTATTTTGGTCACCCTGATGATGATTACATAAACATGTGTTCAGGTTCCCAATATAATCTTTTGCCTGAGAAAAAGAAACTTCTTTCCACCCTTGCAAGATGCATTTTTGGAATACTGCCATGGGCTTCTCCCTTTACACAGTGTGGAAATCCCTAATTTCCGCATGCTACAATATGTTCAACCCACAGGATTTCTGCAAGCTGCCATATAGGCAGGTCACGGTGGTGCTTTAAAATTAAAAGAGGAAAGAAGTTCTAGCAGCTTCTAGAAGTGGAATCTTCTGGAAATATGAGGTGGCGTCTGTATGGTTATGATCCTACTGAATTCTCTGATTTGATGGGATCATTCTCATCTCTTTAACCACTTTATTTTCTCCTGTATAATGATAGGCTTCTCATGGAAAATCTTAGAGGTACAAACATAAAGAAGCATAGAGATTGAAGAAAGAATAGGCTGAAGACTATGTGAAGAATCCTATTTCAAGTGATGCTTGAGGTTTCCATTCATTCATCAAGATTTTGTGAATATTCTTCATGCAAATGTCAGAACATATGTATGTGTTTGTCATAACAAAGGGCCACTGAAAGGGAACTTGTGACATCAAGGCGATTCAATTGTATCTTCTACCTTTCATTAATATAATACAGTGGCAAGTCTCTTTGCCATAAAATGATTGATATTTTATTACATGACTCCTTGATCACATGTTTGGGTTGTCATTGAATTTCACTATTTCTTCTTTCATGTTGGTTGATTTGTGCTATTGCAGATCTGATCTCATAGGAGCATCGAAGTAAGGCAGAATCAACAAAGACATAAGGAAGAGATTCATAAGGTATGCTATATATTCCTTCTTTGGAAGTTAAAATCAATGATTGAAGCCTAGGGAAAGCATTGTGTTCCATCTTGTTTTGTTCTAGATCCAGGTTGATCTAGGGGGATTAGTTCATGTCCGCATCTACCAATTTACTTGTTAACAAAATTGGCGACTCCACTGGGGATATCTATAACTTGATTGTGGTTTTTTGTTGGCCATTTTATCATAGCCTATTTTTTACATTATGTTTTAGTCTCTAAGTCCGTGGGAGATCCAATTAGACTCACTGAATTTAAAATTTTCCTGAGACCCTTTGTCCTTTTTGAAAAAAATTCTTTTTTGTGAAAGATTTCCACACTGCACCTTATAGGTAGATCGTGGAAACCTTCTATTTCAACACCCTAGTGGTCTGTTTCAATGCGGAATTTATGCGACCTGCATGATTATTGGCCTGCGGAAACCACTCATTTATGCATTGTGTTATACTGCCTGCTCGTGATGACATTTGAAAACTTTTTGGATTAGGGTCTTGACCTCTACTGTTGCCCAGTTTTTTCTTCAGTCAGCTGGGAAAGGGTTTTTAATACCAGTTCTTGAGTGATTTTGATTGTTTCAACTTGATCTTGATTGATTTCAGAGATCAAATGCCTCTCTTTGATCTTTTTTTGATCTTTGTTTTTGGTTCTTATCGACAAGGATATAATCTATGGACTTGCGTCTGAGTTCTTGATCGATTAAATGTCTTCATTTTGAGTTGGAATTATAGGTTAGTTACACCTTCTGGATTGTTTAATGATCGAAAAACCATTTTCTTGTTTACATTTGAAGAAACTTTTTCTTGTCATTTTGTGTTTTTATCTTCATTGAAATATTCATTTGGGTGCTTGTCGAGTGTTTTTATTTTCATTGATTTCTCATCCTTTCTTAGTTTCGTCCCTGTTTGTTTTTTCGAAAGGAAAACATTAAAGTCTCTTAAGTATTTTAAGCAATCATTTATGCAGAAAATATTATCATTCAAAAAAATTGAAAAAGAACAAATCGTGAAATTATGTCGTTTATGATTGTTTGGTACTGCATTCAAAAGAAGAGAATTGTACATCGTAGTTCACATTGTTCCAGAATTTTTTTTTCTCCCTACTGTAGATAGAATTCATCAAACGAAAGTTTGCACCATTCATTTCTATTTACACGTTTTTGGGTCAAAGTCTCACATAACATTGGTTTCATTCCCATCTCCCTCTTGAGTAACAATATCCTTTAATAACATTGTGAAACTCTAAAATTCAACTAGTAACTTTTTCTAGGGATTTTTTACACCAACATTATCTAGGATAGGGCTTTGGAATAGGCAGTGAGACACATTCTCCAAAGCACAAAACACAAAATAGTATCTTGTGATAGGGAGTGTCCAAATCCATTTGCAACATTTTGTTCTGGGATTCCCTTCTCACACAAGGGTCAAACCTAAGGTTGCATTGATATTAGCAGAGTCACTCAGCTTGCTTTGTTGGTCTAAGTGTAGAGATTGCACGCCTTATGGGGGTCACTTGAAGGTATACCCACAATGATGAGTGGAAGCCTCTCAAGTTGATTTTGGGCTCAATACCCTACCCTTGTGTGTGGATCGGAATTTCGACTGTTCCCCCAGGCATCGCTGTTGTTTTTGGTAACTTTAGTAGCCTATATTATTAAGGTCTTACACAAGGTGATTGTAGAGAGGCAAGTCTCCATAGTACCTGGAATCGACATTGGCCAGACTCACTCAGACTCCTTGGAGGGTATACACATGATTATGTGTGGGATATTGCACTAGGGTGTAGGTCCATTAAGAAGGTCGTCAACGTAACTTTTCCACCCTAGCCCAGCTCCTTCTTGTCTCAACTTTGCGACGTTGGATTTCATCACCAACTAGTGACTTTGGAATAAGAAGGTCTTGTTTTCTTGGTTTTGATTCCTAGATTGTACTAGCGATTGTTGTTTGTTTACGTAGTTGGCCTTAGATTTTATCTGTAGACTTTTTGTTCAGCCAACATTGACCCTCCACGTCGTTCACGTAGGCTGCAAGGACTACCTCCAGAAGATCCAAAAGTTTTTTAACCCTTGCCTCCTAACCCGCCAGAGGATTCTCCTCAATAGAGTGATATCTAGGACCATGTACCTTCACAGCCGGAAAGGACCAATTCTCTAGAGAGATTTTAAATTGTTTCTGACCCTCTAGAATCTTTTCTCCTTCCTCTTGGATACGAGAGACGTATTCTCCAACTCAATTCGTCTGGAGAACTTTTTATCGACACTTCTAGATTACCTCCCAAAATTCTTGTCGACCTTAATGAAGATCCTTATTTGAACACTGACATAGCTCATACTATGACTTCTAGAAGGAACCCTCCTACCTCAGATGAAGGAGTTGAAATACCTACCACTTTCTAACCTCTTGAAACATCTTACACATTTACGATACCTTTAGATCACTTTAACAATACAATGTGCTATTATTTTCCCGGTTCAGAAGCTTTGTCAGCTAGTTCCAGTTCAACCATCCCTCTTCATCAGGCCCATTCCACGATGGTCCCAAATACTATGATTATTCCCACCAGGAATATAGTGGCTAGCCAAACACATATTGGCACACCATTTTTACCTAGTCAGATCCCATCACTTCCTCTTGGGTATAATGTGTTGAATGCTTCTATTCTTGTTCCTACCCAAGTTCCATCTAGAATTCTTGGAGTCTTCACTCCTCCTAGGCACAATCCAATTCCTGGTTTTATTCCATCACTTCCTCAGCCCCCTTCCGGATCGTCTTATCCACCCCTCACCGGTGGATCTGACCCTAGTGGCATTACTCAGTATTTCACACCTAATTATCAGATTCCTGTTGGTAGACAATTTAATATTGGAGTCCAATTTCAACCCCCACTTGGAATTCAAAACCCAATGGGGACACAAACTCCAGTCGAAGGACAACCTCCACCCACCACACCCTATGGACAGAACATCCTGACAACTTTATCTCAGTATTGGAACTTTCTTACTCAGGGAAATACTCAATCGACTGGGGGGAAACAAACTCAAGTCACTTCTTTCATACCCCCTGGTATGGTCCAACCTTACTCTGGGACCTTCGATTCCATTTGGGGTTCGAATGTTTCATCTACTATCTATTTCCAAGGGAATGTACCTAATCCGTCCAACCCCACAGGATACCCGCCACCATACCAACAATCGAATCTTCCCGGATCTTCGCATTATATGAAAACTGCTTACGGTCCTACTGGTATGCCAATGGGACTTCATCCCCAAAGTTACCAGTACCCTCATGTGAATAGAAAGTTACCCTTTTTGGCCACTTTGGACCTCCCCAATCTGTCTAGAATTTTGAATGACCCTATCTGTCACTCTCCTCATTGGCCTATCATATCAGGAAAAATCCCATCCGAAATTCCTAAGTTCGATGGTAAACCAGGAGACGATATCAATAATCATGTAATGACTTTCCACCTTTGGTGTTCATCCAACTCTTTGATGGATGATTCCATTCAATTACACATTTTTCAACAAACTCTCACGGGTTCAACCGCAAAGTGGTATATAGAATTACCACGAGGATTCTTCATTGATTTAAACACCCTAGCTATGGATTTCCTCACTCACTACCATTTTCCAATCCGTTATGAAATGGGAACCGAGATTTTGAATTCTTTCAAGAAAATTAAAGCCACTCATATCTCTGATCACATTCATGAGTGGAGATGAAGATGACGTCTAATCAAACTCGATCTTATCGATCAGTTATTGGCAGAATGCTTCATGAAATCCTTCATGAATGACATATCTAAAGAAATTTCTATGGGTGGAGTTGTCACAAAAGAACAAGAGATCAGTCGTTCCCAGTATCTCGATCTCATTTATTCACAAATGGGTACTCTTTACGATCTTCTTCCTGATGCACCTCGTCCTTCTACCATGACCACCTCAACGACCCCAGTCAATTCTCATGCCGCTGATAGTGTGATAGGTACTTTCCATGCTCAACCTCAATATTCACAGACCTCTCACAACACACCCAAATCCCATTCTTCTAATGTTCAAACTGCTCCGACGCCCACCTCTCCCACTGGTAAAAATTCAGAAGTGAGCGTCGTTCAATCAACTCTTACTGGTAAGAATACATCTAAAAAAGGGAAGTGTAGGAATAAGGAGGATAAGAATAACAACCTACAATCTAATAAGACCAAGACACAACCTGCTAAAGATAAGGATAAATGCAAACCTCACTATCCTTGGCTTATCTTTGGCGATGATCACTACATGAAGGATTGTTCGAGACGTTTTGAGGTCACGATGTTATTCCAAGGGACCCCAAAACCTCCTACCCCTACCGTCTTGTCTCAACCCTTCCCTTCCCAACAAAAGGCTCAATTGGTCATCCATGATCAACCTTCTTCCTCCACCACCTCCTATGTACTTATGTGTAATGGTTATTCAAAGAAGAATGACATCACACTTACCACTCGTGCCAAAGATTAACCCTCCTCCAAGGAGAAAGTTGATGATATAAGACCTTTGTTGGTTCAACAATCTCCCTCAAATCCACCTTCCAATGGTCCCCTTCATCTTGAACGACCGAACCCCGATACATTCCTTCACCCTCCTCCCAAAGACATGGTTCAAAAGTCTTCTTTCAATCCTCATGTGTGTGCTGCCCATAACTATAGTATATTAGAAGATTTGGAAAAAGCACCATCTACAATGTCAACCCTTGAAGTCCTTCAGAGTTTTCCTACACAACAGAAGGCACTATTGAAAGCTATTGGTGGAATCGACCCTATGGATACAAATTTAATAATCTTTGACTTCGAAGATCATATTCCAAGGTTACCCCCTCAGCTTGCATTTCAAATACAAGTTGTTGTCTCTGACAAGAACATTTGTAGAACAATTATTGATGAGGGTGCCTCGACGTGTGTCATGTCTATTGCTTGGTGGAAATCCATTAGCTCTCCTCCCATAACTAAATCAAACAACACACTCAACGCCTTTAATGGCTCTATATTTAATCCCTATGGTGCCCTCCTTTCATTTCCTATTACGTTGGAAGGAAAAACGGTCAACGTTGAAGTTGAGGTATTTGACACACCTCTTGATTACAATCTTCTACTCAACCTTACTCAACCATAGATGGATCGATTCTATGCATCCAGTCATGTCTACTCTTTTTCTGATCGTGCATTTTCTGCATCAGGGAAAAGTAGTTACAGTGGACCAACTAGCATTCTTCAACTCTAAAACACGTACCAACAACTTACCTTTCATAGCTAAGACACCCCCTGGGTACGAGAATGTCAGTGTGGATATACTAAAATATTCCACTCTGATGGGTACTTTCCCAATCCCACCACTCGA
Organism: Picea glauca; assembly: GCA_000966675.3. Classification (NCBI taxonomy): domain Eukaryota; kingdom Viridiplantae; phylum Streptophyta; class Pinopsida; order Pinales; family Pinaceae; genus Picea; species Picea glauca. The sequence goes on from JZKD02S1810584.1 coordinate 218,406, forward strand.
CGTTCCACCTCCTTTGGTTTCCTTGATTAACATGATATCCACCTCCATCCACGAAACTCACGTGTCTTCTGACCCATGGATAGTACCTGCCCTTGATGATTATCTTAGCTATGGCGACTAGATGCCTTTAAGACCGGTTGAATCCACCTACCAAACCATTCAATCGGCTGACCCTTCCACTCCCTCTCTCGGTGATTCATCTCCTGATCTATTCCACATTATTTTTCCCACGGACGAGATGATTATGTTGATTCTATCGATGGAAGATACCCCTTGGGACAATGGACATCATCATTCCATTCTCTTCTTGGAACCACACACACTCGAGAGTTACCAACAGATCTCAACCCCATCGACCGTTGTTGTTATTTCTTCAGGTCCCGACTCCCCACACGATATGTTATATGAAGGGAAATTAAGAAACATTTCACCCACCATCCCCCTCGACATCTTTATCAAACCTGGAGTTGTTGAAAATGTCCATATCAGAGCTTCTTGTTCCACTATTGAATTTTTCACATATAAGTCACTTTTCGAAGAATTTCATGACATATTCGCGTGGAGCTATGAAGAGATTCCTGACATTGACCTCGATATTGTTGTACACGAAATTAAGACATACCTGGGTGCTAAACCTGTCTGACAGAGACTTCACCCAGTCCACTCGTGCAAGGCATCCGCTATCAAGATTAGAGTCGAAAAACTTCTTAAAGATGGATTTATTTATCCCATGGATTTAACTAATTGGGTATCCAATCTCATTCTGGTTAATAAGAAACAAGGTACGATCCGCGTATGTGTTGATTATAGGGACATTAATAAAGCTTGTCCTAAAGACAACTTTCCCACCCCCTTCATCGACTAGATTGTTGATGATTGTGCTGGGAGTGAAATCTTCTCTTTGATGGATGGTTTCTCTAGATATAATCAGATCAACATCTTACCCGTGGATCAACACAAAACCTCTTTTATTTGTCCTTGGGGCACTTTTGCCTACCAGAAACTACCCTTCAGTTTAAAGAATGTCAGTGCCACGTTTCAACGTGTTATGTCTTATGCTTTCCATGATATTAAGCACATTTTACAACCATATTTAGATGACCTACCAGAATATTCCATGCATCGTAGTGATCATCCATCCCACCTCCGAGCCATTTTCCTTCATTGTCGGTTCGATCATATATGCTTAAACCCACAAAAATGTGTCTTTTGCATGGAGTTCGAACAACTCTTAGGATTTATTGTGTCATGTCAAGGGATCGAGGTGGATCCTTTGAAGGTTTAGGTGATTCTCAATCTCCCTCATCCTTCTTAAATTCACAGCTACAAAGTTTGCAAGGGAAGGAAAACTTTGTACATTGTTTTATCCCAAACTACACTGAGTTAAAACTTGAAATTACTCGACTATTAAAGAAAGGCTCTAAATTTGTATGGGACACCACTGCCAACAAAGCCTTCAACTCTTTCAAATTGACGTTAACCTGTACCCCACTAATTTTCCTGCCCGATTATAGTCGAGATTATTTCCTTTATCTCGTTGCTTCATATTCGACCATCTCCATGGTCCTGGTCCAAGAGGATGATTCTCATGACAAACATGTTATTTATTATTTGAGTCGGAGTCTCACGACTACTGAAGCCAAGTATTTACATGTTGAAAAACTGGCCTTGGAAGTTGTTCAAGATGTCCAACATTTCTGGCACTATATTCTTTTACGCAAGACCATCATGATTTCCAATTGCAACCCTATGCAACACATCCTTACCCGCCAGTTGTCAGGGGGAAAATACTCCAAATGGATTGTGATACTCCAGGAGTTTGACTTAGATTTTGAATGTGCTAAGTCTAAGAAATCCTTGGTGTTTTCTGAATTGATATGTGACCTTCCCTATTCTAAGATGAAAAATGTAGCAGAGGATTCATTACCCGATGAATCCCTTTTTCTGATCAGTTTTGACGACCTTTGGTATGGAGATATCATTATATATCTCTAGACTCAAAATTTTCAGCTCGATTTGTCTAGTACTAATCATCATCGCATATGTTACCAATCCCGTCAATATATTATCCTTGGTGATACTCTTTATCGTCGTGGAGTTGACTCTGTGTTTCGACAATGTCTCACTTATGATGAGGCTGAGAAAGATTTGAATGACTTCCATTCTGGAGCATGTGGTGGTCACATGTTTGGGTTTGCTACTTCCCAAAATATCTTACGAGCTGGATATTTTTGGCCTTGTTTATTCAAATATTGTATTATTTCCATCCAAAAATGCCATGCTTGCCAAACATACAAAAACAAAATAAGATCTCACCCCGCTCCCTTACATATTTTAGTTTCCATTGGACCCTTCACTAAATGGGGCATCAATTTCATGACATGTAACCCTAACTCGGCTGGGGGGCATGGGTACATTATTGTAGCCATAAATTATTTCACGAAGTGGGCCGAGGGGATGCCTACATTCGACAACACGGGAAAAACTATAGCTGTATTCATATTCAATCACATTATTACACGATTTGGAATCCCACAGGATATCGTTACCGATCACGGTAGCCACTTTTGAAACTTTATGATGTCTGAGCTTACGGAAAATTTGGGTCTTCGACATGAAAACTCAACCCCCTACTATCCATAGGCCAACAACCAAGTTGAAGCAATAAACAAAATACTTATTACCATGCTTCAACGGATTATCAAAATTCACAAAAACATTTGGCACATGATGGTGTTCTCAACATTGTGGGCCTATCAGACATCCGTGAAGTCAACCATGGGGTTTACACCCTTCCAATTAGTGTATGTTTTAGAATTTTTTATACCGATTGAATGTGAAATTCCATCGTTAAAACTAGCCATCCAACTTCTCCCAAACACCTCTGTCGAGTAGGATCATATTTTGTATCTTACGCAATTGGACAAAATCTACCCCAATGCCACCCTAGTTATTGAAACCCAGAAGAAATGCGTAAAAACCCAATACGACAAACATTTCAATCCACGCATGTTTTCTGAAGGTGGTCTAGTTCTCCTCTATGAACAAGATCGTGATTTGCTAGGAGCCAGAAAATTTGAGCCTATGTGGTGAGGCCCTTATATTGTTAAAAGAGTGTTGGAGAAGGGAACATATGAGTTAGTAGATTATGATGGAATTCCTTTGAGTGAACCCAGAAATGGGCTTTACTTGAATAAGTACTACACTTAGCCTATCTCTACATAAGAACTTGTATTTTTACTGTATCATACTCTTGTGTGTTACTTTAGTGTGTTTCTGCTATTTGACTTTTACCCCTGACTACTTACCCTGTATTGTGTTTGGTCTCCAGATGTTGGTGTTTTCGCTACCTTATATTGGCTTTGCCGATGGTGCTAGTTATAGTACCCAAAATTTAGCTTATGCTCCTTGGTCAATCTATGCACCCTCAAACAAACTTATTTTTCTACAAGGCATTTGTCTCGGTCGAGCGACCAATAATATCGTAGAGTATAGTGCGGTCATCGAATTATTGACTCGTGTTATTTCGCTTGGGATTCGTCTCTTCATTATACGACTTGATTCATAGCTAGTAGTGCTAAAGTTAAACAATGTCTATACTATCCGAAGCCCTACTCTATTACAGGTATATTTACGAATCAGCCTCTTGGATTGTCATTTCGATTATATTGAATATCAACACATTCCTAGATGTCTAAATACATTAACTGATGCTCTAGCTAATTATGTATTAGACAAAAAATTGAGACATTTGTAATTCCAATCACATTTCACATATTGTACAAAAAGCAGAGTAAACCGTTAAAAGCCTCATGTGTGTCTATATATATATATATATATATATATATATATATATATAATGTTTACAAAAAGAGTTTTCATCTAAAAATCAAAAAATCAAAATATAGATCCCATGCCCCCTACAAAATGGCATCATGGATGCCTCTCGTGATAGCATACTACTGCTCTCTCTACCCTACGTATTAACCGACTAAGTGAGTCAGATATGCCTACATTATGGCATTGATAACGCCTCGAGATCTCCTTGATGGATATATCAGGGATGTCTATTGTCAAGCCTTCCAGGTTCTGCTCTATCACATCATAATCCTCAACATCCCATCCAGCTACTACACGCGCCTCTCCTCACCTTTGAATAGGAGAAGAGCCTGGGGGTCGATGTGGCCCTACATCTACATGATCAAAAAATTTTGATTAGTCTTTTGATCAGAAACACAAAAACATTAAATATTTCAAAACTCATAAAAACATTATAAAAAAAGAAACAAATGTCTTTCTCACCTAGATCTCCCCACTGATATCTGTCAGGGAGAACCAAATCTGGATCACCCCGAAATTCTATACCGGCATAAGCGTAATCATAAATCATCGGGATTTGTGGTCCCAACCAATTGAAGAATGCATCGTCATACTTCACAATCCGGCCTGCCACATGTCGTGTCACCAGGTCACACCATATTTTCATTCATAGGTCTCTCAGGGTTGGTATTCCCCATTCCACCTGCAAGCATAGGTGTGGAACTCTTTCTAGGAATAAATATACTAAATTGGACTCATAACCGAACTGTTTTAGGTCCCCATTCTTGCTTTTCGTGAGTTGGGTTTTCATGCTGTGTAATACACCGTCACACCAATTGAATACTTGAGGCCCCAAGCATTCAATAGCATATTGAAAGTAAATTTTGGGTGCCATATGTGGTGAAGAAATCCCTTCCATCCATGCAATAGTAAAAAGTATGGATTTGAGGGTCAAATCTCTCACACCTCATATTGCTACTTTTCCTTTACGTCTTTCGGCATCAGGTTCACAATACCGACGAATGTACTCACTCATGGGCAATCCACCACCTTGACCACCTGTCAGAGTCACACGTGGCCCACAACATGACAACCCCATTAGGAAATAAATATCCTCAATATCCAAAGAGAGGACATGAACACTCATGTGGAACACTTGTTGTTCTGAATCCCACATATGAACCAGATATTCTAGTATTCTTTGTTGGGCTCTCATGCCCTGAACTTTAAAGAATTTTAATAGACCACATTGTCGGAGTGCATTCACAGTCCCCAAATAATTTAAAGTGATAAGTTCATCTTCTTCGTGCTCACGCTCTCTCCATTCCAACATCTTTTCAAGAAAACACCTGCAAGGGAAACAAAGAAGATCTTTAGCACATTTTTTCAACATTTTTTGGGATTTTTGTTGAGTCAACGTTCACTTTTCATTTTAGCTTTCCGGCCACCGTGATCAAACATCAAGTTCAGTGCATAATTTATGTGAGTGCACATTAACGCACCTTTGGAAATTGTTGATTTCCATAGGGGCCGTTATAGGCCACTCGCGGCGGCCCCAGTGCATGACTAGCAGTCCCAAATAATAAAAAAAACTCGATCTTTTACCATTAAAAGAAAACATTAATCCATTGAAAAGATAGAAGATGAGATGATTACCTAATTTATGCAATCTGTTTGTTGAATGATCTCCTATGGCCTCCACAATCCGTCACCGAAGTTGAGGTAAAAAGAAAGGGTTTTTGATAAGTTTTTGACCAAGTGCAAATAAAATGGTGAAAAAGACTTTTTGCTTCTATTTATTACTTTTTATCATTTTTCTTAATATTTTGTTTTATATAAATACAGTTTAGTCAAAAACCCATTAACTCTAAAGGTCTTGTAAGTCTTTTGTTCCTTGCAGAAAAAAATTAGGACCTTGGACAACGAAGTATAAATGTTCTTTTTTTATTTGTTTGGGTTGCATGTACAATTACGTTTTAGGGTTTTTCAAAAAAACCTCGAGCATAGTCTTTGTTCGTTATTTGGCTTGAAAATAAATGAGAACATAACCGAGTATACTTTTGTCATGTTTTCATACTCCCTATGGTAACACGAAAACAACGAAACCTATGGAGAACTCTTTAAGCTCTTTTCATGCTCCCTAAAAACGAAAAGATTTACAAGAGACCATGTTATTTTCATGCTCATAAAAGTATTTGAAGAAAACATTTGATGGGCGATAGTTTATCACTTTTTTGGTCCTGTCGAACTATTTTATGAAAAATGAACTGAGAGAGTTCTCTTTTAAGTGTTTTTCCAGATTCTATAAACACGAAAAACCTTCGAGTTTTCTATCTTTGGACTCGTTAAACAAACATCGATAGACCCATACAAGATCGAACCACTCCTTCTTAGGGTTCCTTAAATATACTCTGAGGGACTCATCCAAAGGATGAGCTTAAATTGACAAGCATATGTTATCCTCCTCAAGCTTGTATAAAAATAAAGACGTACTCGCTAGAAATGGTGGGGGAAATTTTGGGAAAGGAATGTGTCTCTGTATTTGTATTAATCGCAGTAAGCATCGCTCTTGAACATGACACCCCTCTTTTTCATTTGAATCTGGGTTGGGTAATCCATTTGCCTCTTGTTTGACCTTCTACAAGTTCACATCTTGGGTCGTCTTTGAGTCAATACTGTCAAGATCATTGTTGTGTCACTCATATGTTCAAGAGAAGTTCAACTGAAACCTTCTTTCAAGTCGGTCATCTGTAATTGTCCATTCTTAGCATGTCAGCCTTCCCTGTGTTAGTCCCAAGTCACATATGTATTTTTCTCTACCCTAAATCTGTTACTTATTTCATGTCATTGATGGGGGATACATCAAGGCCCTCCTATGACGAGTCTTTTCCTGTTGACTTCAACTCATTATCCAGGAAAAATACTTATAAATTTTTTAGTACCTTAGAGCCTGCATGCCTTAATGGCAGTTTCTTCTCTTTCGACAGTGGATTCACATCATTGATCCCTGATCAAGGGATTATGTCAAGTGTTTGACTTCAACTCATTTATTCACACTTGTTGGATTGTACTAGAGTACCATGGAATTCATTGACATCAATGGTGATTTCCCTCACACGTGTTAACAATTTTCATTAATGATTGGTAATCAAGTGATTTATATTCACGTTTGACTTCAACATCTGTAATCACATGACTAGAATCGTAATAATGGACGATGGCTTGAAGACCCTGGACTTCATCATTTTTTGGTCCAGGTTGTGATGGAGTATTTGTGATTTGTTTTGACACATAGATCCATCTTGTATGTCTCATGGCTATGTTCATACTTGAGTTCTCGATGCATGGATCCACAGTGTATTCTTAGTGTCTATGCATAATCCTGTTAACATGAATCCAGGTTGTATAATTGGTGGCCATGACCTAAATTTATGACTTCAATCATTTATGGTCTGAACATGGGAATGCCTACTTAAGACATGGTGTGATATTGTACATATGATTGATTGTTTGCAGGTTCCTGATTGGTGTGCCCCTAGTTCTTGACACATACACACTTATTTTACAAATTATTTTGATTGTCTCGAGTTCTAGCCTCATGCTTTGGGGGGAATTTTGTTACACATTATTTTGGTCACCCTGATGATGATTACATAAACATGTGTTTAGGTTCCCAATATAATATTTTTCCTGAGAAAAGAAACATCTTTCCACCCTTGCAAGATGCATTTTTGGAAGACCGCCATGGGATACTCCCTTTACACAACGCAGAAATCCTTGATTTTCGCATGTTACACTATATCCAGCTCGCGGGATTTCCACATGCTTCCATATAGGCAGGTCGCGGTGGCACAAAAATACTAAAAGATGAAATAAGTTCTAGCAACTTCTAGAAGTGGAATCTTCTGGAAATATGAGGTGGCATCCGTATGGTTACAATCCTACTAACTTCTCTAATTTGATGGGATCATTCTCATCTCTTTAACCACTTCATCTTCTCCTATATAATGATAGGATTCTCATGGAAAAGGTTAGAGGTACAAACATAACGAAGCATAGATATTGAAGAAAGAATAGGCTGAAGACTGTGTGAAGAATCCTATTTCAAGTGATGCTTGAGGTTTCCATTCATTCATCAAGATTTTGTGAAGATTCTTCATGCAAATGTCAGAATAGATGTATGTGTGTGTCATAAAAAAGGGCCACTGAAAGGGAACTTACGACATCAAGGTGATTCGGTTGTATCTTCTACCTTTCATTAATATAATACGGTGGCACGTATCTTTCCCATAAAATGATTGATATTTTATTACATGACTCCTTGATCACATGTTTAGGTTTTCATTGAATTTCACTATTGTTTCTTTCACATTGGTTGATTTGTGCTATTGGAGATCTAATCTCATAGGAACATCGGAGTAAGGCAGGATCAATAAATACATAAGGAAGTGATTCATAAGGTATGCTATCTATTCCTTATTTGGTAGATCAATGATTGAAACCTAGGGAAAGCATCGTGTTCCATCTTATTTTGTTATAAATCTAGATGGATCTAGGGGGATTAGTTCATGTCTGCATCTACTAATTTACCCATTAACAATGGCCTCTAATTGGGGCTTACTAGCACATGTCTTATTCTTTGCTGAAGGTTTCTTTGGAGAAACATTCCTCTTCTGAGGTGTTCCTATCCTAGTAGGGGGGTATTTTGGAATTGTATCTTTGCCTCCTCCTTACTCATCCCCTCCTCCTTGTCCATATTATTCATATCCTCCTCCTCCTAGAGAGTTATATCCATTTTATTCAGAAGCGTTGTCCTCCAAATCGGTCTCTATATCCTAGACTTCTTCCTACTTCTTCTTCGTTCCACTGGATTGTCTGAAATGCTTAACTCGAGTGACCATGGGGATTCTTATGGTGTCAGTGTTAGAGATTTTTTCATCAGCAACATGTACAAGGAACTCCTTCGACCATTCCTTTGTAATCTGCTCCATGTCTTCATCTGTTAGCTTGTAGTACGAATGTAACTCTTCCCTGTTCTCGTCTATGTGTGCATTGATATTGTTCTATACTAGTGCAAGGTTTGCGGTGTCATGCATGGAAATGACTCAATGGAAACCTTAAATTACTGATGATATGCATGAAACACAACTTTGGACTACCACTGCTTCATCATGTAGTTGGTGTACTACAAGGTAGAAAACCTAGCGGCCAATGACTCTGATGGTTCGATCACTGGAAAGGTGGCACCTTCAGGAATTTGCTAAGAGATAAATGTGATCAAAATGATCATCCAACTAAATTGGAATTCATATCCCAAATCCTGGGCTTCGCGGTAATATTTCTTTAGTTCATTAATGATGTAGCTCACCCAGTTCATCTACATTCCCTCCACACATTTTCCTGTGAGGTCCACCATGAACCTAGTGACTTGTGTGGGGTGGTTCTTCCTTACGATATTTCCATCTATGAGTTGGAAAGAGAGGTGCACTGTGCCATCCTGTATAGAGGCTACCTTGTAACCTTACTTTCCTTTTTTGACTTAGTCATAAGATTCATTGATGCATTGTGTGAGGGAGTGGTTCGAGGCCTTCCCTGGATAAAAATATTGAGGGTGAGGTCCCTTCATTCTTAAGTCTATAATCTAGTGGATCAGCATTGGATCCACAAAAATCCTCGAGTTGAGCCACAGGTATCCACCATGATATCACGATAAGAGGAGTTTAACACAAACATTAACCTCCTGGTAATGGCCAAAATGGGGAATCTTCATCCCATTTAGCATAGTGGACTTCACCAGCCCCTTAATCCATGGCTGGGAGATGAGGCGAGGCTTCTTCCTAGTTGATTTCATCAAGTAGCGATGGGGCACTAGCATAGCATAGTTCTTCCTATCGCCTAGATTGAAGTAATTGTTCTTCAGCAATAGGATCTTTCCTAACTGACTCTCGACTACACATATTCCCTTCAGAATGTATGCAGTGAATATGGTGTACTCAAAATATCATGGGATGTTCTCATGGTTAACGAAGCCAACCAAAGGTGGAACATACTCTCGTAGGATGGATGGGATCTAATTTGCATTAGCCACATCACTGCGGTGCTTACTTCGTTGCTCAGTCGTGCGGTTGACATGGCCAGAACAATGTCCATTCGAAGGGGAATCCTGTACTCCCCTAGTCGGTGATGCCTAGACACCTTGAGATAACGGTTTTTCATCCATTAGCTTCTTGAGGACCTCCTCAAAAAAATTCTCTAATTCACTAGTTTCACTCGACATTCTCACTTTTAAATAGACAGGTCGGGGTAGACAAATGGACAGGTGGGGTAGACAAATTAATGGCAAGGTATAGCTTCAGATATCACAACTCGACACTTAGACAATTCTCTATTAGCTTAGTTAATCATGGGTAGAAAAAAGTTATCCCGATGCATCGATCAACAAGTTAAATAAGTGGGGCCTCATAACGAGTTCTTCCAATGGCCAAGAAATTCCTCCATCAATGTGAATATGTCTATTATGGCACGGTATCAACATCCAAAATTGGTCGATCCACCCATAAATGCATTTTCTAATCATTCTGGAGTGTTTTTCTAATGGTTGGGGTGCCTCCAACGGTCATATATCTTCTCTAGGGTGAATTCCCATTCTACATGGTCCTACTGTTCTAGCAAGGCTCAAATCCTGCGAACCTGCCTCCTGTGAGGTTCTAGTCTGTGAATTATTCCATCTAGTATTTGTAGCTTCCTGTAGATTTTCCAACTTAGATTTATTTTTATTGAGCTTCCTTGCCTTATTTCCTGTGATCTAAGTTTCTCTAACTATTTCTGGAAAACTTTTTCCATTCTTACTCTTGTCTTCTCCTAGTGTAGTGACTGTGCATTGTTGTTTTGCCCTCAAAGGGTCTGAAGTTAATATCCCTTTTCTTAACACTTCCTAAGTGGACATACTTCTTTCTTGAATGGATAGGTCCTTCAAACCTTTTTTCATTCTTTCAACCTTGACATCTAATTCTCTTGCCTTATGTCCCTCCTACATTGTTACTTTGTTTTGTTTATTTGACTTATCCTTTCGTTATTCTATTAGTCGGTCTATTTTTCTGGCTCTGAAATCCGTTAGTTCTTGCTTTTTATTTTCTGTAGCTTCTTCCTCCGATTTCCTCATGATCTGATCCCTCTCAATCCAAGTCTTTCCTAACAAAAGTGAGATAGGGGCATTGTTCTCTACAAACTTAATGACTTTAAATTCCTCTTCAGTCGACGTTCCATGAATAATAATAGGTACATTAGTAACTCTTCCACATAGGGTTATCATATTTCCTTTAAACAAGCCTATCCTTCCTAATGGAGATACCGCAGTAGGCTTTCCAAAAATTTCCCAAGTGTGTTTTGTCATAATATTCACTTGTGTTTCTTCATCCAAGACACAGTCTATGTCTAAGTCTTCTATTCTTATACTTATGAGCTGTTTTACTTTCAAGATCTCTGGTAAACTGACATCATTTTGAGCATCCATCATTTCTTTCAACTATAATAATGTAGTCTGAGATTTCTCTGATTCTTTCTCTTTATGATTCTCTAACATGCCCTGAGTCTCTTAACTTCCTTCATAGTTGTATTGTCTCATGTTCATTCATTTAACTTTAGCAATAATCTTTGGACAATCCTCAACCTCGTGACCAAAACTCTTACAACAAAGACAAATAGGACTTGCACCAGGGAATTACTTAGCAAGATGTCCTAGTCTTCTGCAATTATAGCACAATGTAAATCCTCTTTTCCTTTTAAATGTTCTCGAGTCTCTTCTGTACTACGCACTAGGATCACAGTGTTGGACCTGCAATCTGCAAAAAACAATTATAGGTTCTTGCATCCACTTATTAGTCCAAAAATTCTTTCTATGCATAGGAATAATATGTACTTCTTCATTTCTATTAACGTTACTGAGATCAAATCTTTCTTCCAACTGTTCCCTAGCCTTCAGAATATGACATAATCTATTAAACATACTTAAATTCATGATTCTGAAATAATTTTTTTTACTTATCTTACTCTTATCAAAGCACAAAGCTTTACCTCTTTTCGGATCTTACCTCTTTCTTCAGATCATGTTTATTTCTTAGCACAAATATTTGCAAGTTAGGTAGAGTATTGCACACTTCAGCAACAGATCTATGCACATATCTTCTCTTTTCTTTACTTTAGTTCCCAACAATCATAGTTTCAAGTCTCAACAATAGAACCATTTGTTGGAATAGGGGAAGACCCAGGGTTCAATTCTCAACAACGCACCAACAAAACCCTAACTACTAGCCCTTCGGAAACACCTACGGAGTAAGAGAAGTCTCACCCGAGGTAGAATCAGGGGGGGTTATAGGATGCAGATGTCTATAACCAAAATGGGACACAGATCTGTGATAACAACACTTCGCAGAGTATTCTAGTAACACTTAGAAGGTGATATGCATTAGTTTCCCAACCTTAGTAACATCGCAGAACATACCCAAAAATAGATCGGTGCAACAATAATAAATATTAATCACTTCAACCACTTAGCACATACCACTAAGTTAGATCTAACATTCATTTATCTTTAACACAAGTAAAGCACTAAGCATAAACATATCTATACATAATAATCAAAGTACTGATCAGATTCATAACATAAGAAACATAACACAAAGAGAATGGAAGACACAATATATGCGTGGTTCACCCCAGTGTGGGGATACATCCACCAATCACTTCACCTTCTTTATTATTCGTCAATATATTACATCCAGTGACTCCTGTGCACTAAGCCATAGAGTCAACCTTCACATAGGACATGAGATATACACACTGAGCACCGGATCCTCCTTCCAAACTAGGTCAAGGCACAAATACAACTCTCTATCAAGCATAGAGCCTTAACAAACAGAAATTCGCTTCCACAAAGCTACTCAAGTCACTTCCACTTAGCTCTGAAGGCTTATGACCCCTCTTCTACAGTACATTCTTAATTATTTATACTTTTACAATCTCTTACAATAAGGCCTAATCATGGGTAAACCACATGGGCTGACATCCCATAAACCCATTACAAAAACCCTAGAAAACCCCTTACTAGGCCCACATAGCCCACAATATAAGTGAGATATGCGATCTCAACTCTACCTAGGCCCTCCTTCCTCGACCAATGTGTCAAAGTCCAAAATGTCATCTAAACTTGACCAAGGTTTCCTATAAACTTGGTAGAGGGCCAACAGGTGTCCTCCTTAGATCAATGGTCACGGTTCGTTTCGAAGATTCAACATTCATTTCAGGCTACCACGTCACTTCGGGCCTATTTTACTCCAGCATTTATAGAATATCTACATGCTTTCCCCCCCAAGATCCAAGCACCGAAGACACTTGGCACACATCAGTTAGATACATGCGACATCCATCTAGCATTGACACATGGCACTCATTTCAAGCATTTTTTTACATGACTTCAACCTATTTTCGAGTGACACATATCACCGCTTCATTCATGACATGCCAACATAGTGACATCAGGCCACCCCATCAACTATGAGAGATCATCCTCTGGAAGGTTTTCTTGTTCAAGTGCCAAGATTAGTGACATCTCCATGCACAATTTTAATGGATCCAAGAATTGGTGGGCGGATAAAATTTAGCGGTGGCGCTAAACGTAGCAGGGTTTCCCATATCATGGATTTTCATCAATTCAATGAACATGCTTCATTGTAGGAACAAAACTTTCTTGAGTTTTAAAATTCTTGAGCTATCCCGCAATCGAAACCATGGTATAGTGAAAGAGCTATGTGGTGGAAGGTGGTGAATTGCGGGCTCAAAAACGATCTGAGTTCAAACCAATTTCGACGGTCCCACAATCATGTGCTTATAACACTTCCAATCCAATAGCAGTGCATGGCCTCCCCATAGGAATTAAGCCTCGTTGCAATCCCAGGAAAAATAAGTTAATGAAAAATGAGTGGTGGTTGAAACCTCGAATCACTCCATAAATAGAAGCCATGGAAGGTTTGGTTGTGGAAACAAAATGGTTAGCCCAAGGTACCCCTATGGGCATTTTTTCTTGTAGGCCTATGATAATCTGAGCTAACGTCTAATAGAAGGATGCACACATGGTCTGACATAAGGATGCACATACATAAATCCTTTAATGGGATGGCTAGATCACACTCCTGGTAGTTATGGATTGATCTGAGCATAAATATATCAGTTGGAGAAGCATTAGTTATTGTTCTTCATATTCAGATACAGGTCTGGAGAATTGGAAACAATGCTTTCATGAGATATCTACCAGAATATGTGCAAGAATGAAACACACACTAAGATGGGTTGGCACAGAGGTAAGAGAACCTACAACATTTTATTGTCATAATGATTTGGAAGAATTTTTAACCAAGTTTGAGTTAGAAGTTTTGCAGAATCAAATTTTATTAGTTTTGTACAATGATTTAAAAGAAATACCTACACAATGGTGGGGTACTCACAAGAGAATATAAATAATTAGTATCAATGCAAAATATTACTAGGCATTAGATTTGGCACAGAACAAGAGAACATATATGTGGAGAAATATGATGGAATATGAAAACCCCAAAAACATATAGACATATTCATAATTCAATGGAGACTCGTACCACTAGAGGAATGTCCACATCACTTCATTCATACATTAGAAGGAATCTCAAGGAATTGGTATACAAAATTGGAACTACGCAGAGGAATTGTAAATTGGGAAGATTTGCAACAAAAGTTTTTTATCACATTTTCATTTGAACATGAGAATTCATAGATGGATACAAAAATGAAGCTAGTAAAAGAGAGGATCTTGAAGAAACTGAAGTTGAAATTGTAACATCTTATCAGAACCAGAATCGACAAACAACCACACAGTTGCTAAATTGTTACCACATCGTAGAAGATAACCCAACAGAAGAAAACCCTTGCAATATTTAGATAATAGAAGTTGAATGGGAAAGATAAGTGGAAGGTCTATAGTTACAGCCATAATATTTTTTTTCACCACTAAACATAAAAAGATAAATATTGGAACATAAGAGAATCCAAAGATTGCAAGTATTGGTGACTATTGGGACAACTAGACAATGAAAATAATAACAAAGTTACTTCGCGAGTATATTGATTTATTTCCAAAAATGTTTTTAGAGATGGAAGGGTTAGCAGGAGAAGTTGGAGAAATGAAGATCCCCTTGAGACCAGATGACGGACCAATAAGATAGAGACCCTATAGGTTGAATCCAATGTATAAATAGAAAGTTAAGAAAAAGATTGATAAAATGTTAGAGGATGATATAATAGAACCCGTTGAAGAATCTGAGTGGATTATCCCTATGGTATTTCAAGGGAAGAAGAAAGGCAGAATAATGATCTCTGTAGAATTGAGGAAGTTGAATGATGTCTTTCTGCATGATCCCTTCCCTACTCCATTTATAGATGAAGTATTGGAAAATGTAGTAGGACAAGAAGCATATTCATTTACTGATGGATTTTGAGGTTATCAACATATCATAATAACACCATATGGTTGTCATAAGACTACATTTTCCACAGAATGGGGGTCATATCAGTACACAATGATTCCATTTGTATTAAAGAATGCACCTGCTATTTTTCAAGAGTAGTTGTAGTTGCATTTGAAGATTTTATACAAAATGTTTTGGAAATTTATCTAGATGATTGGAAAGTATTTATCTTATTGAAATATCATGTTGAAGTTTTAAGATTGATTCTAGACAGGTGTAGACAGTGCAAATTTCATTGAACATTAAGAAATGTATATTCAACGCACCATTTAGAATTTTTCTAGGGCATGTGGTGTGTAAATAGGGTCTACTAGTGGATCCTGCGAGGATTGTTGTCATTGCTAAATTACCACCACCTAAGTCAGCATGCCAATTAAGAGATACACTTGGTCATACATGATATTATAGGAAGTTCATAATGATCTATGTACAAATTACTGCTCCCATCGAGAAATTGTTAAAGAAGGATATCAAGTTTCAATGGAATGATGAGTGCCAACAAAGTTTGGACATCTTTAAGGAGAAACTGGTGACAACGCCAATTTTGGTATTTCTATATTGGTCAAAGCAGTTCCATGTTCATGTGGATTCCTATTCAATAGAACTTGGATCAATATTAACACATACAGGAGAAGGTGACATAAATCACCCAATATAATTTGCAAGTAGGGAAATTTTAAATTCATAACACAATTATAATACAACAGAGAGAAAAGGTTTGGATATGGTGTATGCACCACAAAATTTCAAACATTATTTATTAGGAAAAAATTTTAAAATTTTCACAGATCAATCTGCTCTTATATACCTAGTCAACAAGCCAGTGTTTGGTAGAAGACTATGTAGATGGTTTTTTTTATTTCAAGAGTTTGATTTTGAAGTAGTTGTGAAACCTGAAAGACTCAATGCAGGGCCAGATCGTTTGTCCAGGATAACTAATGGAGAGGAACCAAGAAGATTGGAGGAAAATTTTCTTAATGCACAACTCTTTTCATTACAAATTCTTGATGAATACTTTGTTGATATTATTGAATTTTTTAGTATAGGATTTTCCCCAAAGAAATACACCACTGTGAAGAAGAAGAATTTGGTGACTAGAGATGCAGATTACCAACTTATTACAGGTCACTTGTATAAATTAGGTGCAGATAAAATTCTAACGAGATGTGTCATGGAACATGAACATCTAATCATTTTGGCAGAATCACATGAAGGAATACCTGGAGGAAACTATGCAGGGAAGGCTATTGTAATATCCCTAAGGCCAAACCCAATTGTAAATGTAAATGCAAATGTACTTAAGTTGGTGAGTTGTTTTGATATCATTTTTTTATGCACATTTCATGGAATAATGCATGTTTGTACTGCGCAGTAAAATGAGGAAGTGTGCACATTCAAGGATACCGCCTACAACAACTTAAGTGCGCGCGATTTTGAGACCAAGGAGCTTGTGTGTATATGTCGCATTTTATAGGCTGGTGATCCAATTATTATAAGCTAGGATTCTTATGTTTTGATTAGGTCATAGATCCTAGATGTTAAAGGCCAATGTGCCTACTTTTGTATATACCTCATAATTAATATAAAATTCATCATTTCACACAGACTGGCCACGATAAAAGATTATGGGGGACTAAAATCCACTAGTTATGGAAAGGGTAGGGATAAAAGTTAAGGAAAAGGGGCTACTCTAGGGAGATTAAGCCAAAAAGAAATATTATATAATATTTCTTAAATTATAAAGTATGGATAATTATTTTATCCTAAGTTCTAAAGATGGGGACAAGTGGGCCAAAGTAGCTCCCAACATGACAAGTGTCAAATTGGGAACATGCATACATATTATTCAGACTTAGTTCATTTTTTATTATTCTTCCCATAATTTCCTTCCATCATTCATTCATCCAGTCAACCATTGATGAACATAAACACACCCATTGAGCTATCCTTCATATCTTCATGACTGTACCTAAACCTGCATCCATAACCATTATGTGTTGGTGTATTTGGTTAGATTGGGAGATGGAATAAAGAAGTAGGTTTTCAAGCCCATGGGATATTGAAGAGGTGGGTTGTCAGTGTTGGACACACCTACCACACTTAGAGAGGGGGGTGAATGAGTGGGGGGATATTTTTCCCAAAACTCCCCTCTTACAAAAAAACTCCTTAGTTAACATTCAAAATTTTCTCATTACTCATTTCTATCATTTATAATCAGTTATATGTGAATACATATCAACAACATATCATCAACAAATCATATCCACAAGGAACACAAAGAACAGAAGATGTATGTACAATTTTTCTTTTTGTTATGGATTTCAATCTGGGGGTTTTTCAATAATCAACTGAATAGAGTACAACTCTACAATAGCACCATCTCTATATGAAATAATCAACTTACATTCTCAGCACCAACTGAGATGAGGCAACAATCCTCAACAAATATCAATCTGTCAACATAAACAAGTGCATCAACCATGCATCAACCTGTGCCAAACAACCTGTAATCAACTTGTACCATAAACAAGTGCATCCAAACATGTACCAAGTATATACCAATCATGTTTCAAATACTCATCAAAAATGAATCATCAATATGTACCAACATCATCAACTATATACCTCATATATGTGCCAACTCATCAACTGCTTGTCTCAACCATGACTAGTTTTGGATTAGTCAACAACCCCAACTTGAAATAATCATAACTTTGTACCTGTAATGAATAAACATATGAAAATGATATACAGTGTTCTTCAATGTTTTTTATGCAATTCCTCCAGGTGGCACTACTTGGAACCTCTCATAAAAGGAGTCATAGCAAAAATGGCATACATTGCTGAATTTTGGATTATTCTAGAGAGCGACCTTGTAGAGCATGCCCCGCACAAAATATCCATTGAATTGATTAGAAAATATTTAAAAAAACACTACATAATGTACCCTATCCAAAACATTTTGTCTCACTGAATTTGGATCTGTTATGAAGAAGTTATGACATTTTTACCCGAAAAACTTGTTTTTGACTAGTTTCAGAACTAGCCACAAACCTTATTTTCCACGGAGTGTACCTCCCAAAATACAAAAACCCACAAGATAAATTTTTTACCACAGATACTTGGGTGTGTTTTATCAATGGCATAGAAATTTCACGGTTTGAATCATTATAGAAAACAATTTATAGCGAAAACAGTGAGATGACCTGTAAATAACATACCTTAGAAAACATCATCAAAAGAATTTATCCTCCCTTCAATTCCGACCCTCTTTTCTTCACCTTCCTTCTGAAATTTGGCTTATATATCCTTGGTTACCTTAGTCACCTATAGATATTCAATATTCTCAAGTGTTCCACACCAAAAATGCTCAAGAAGCTCTCACAAGAAGCTCTCCATCAATACTCCAAAAGATATTCTCACAATAAGCTCTCCATTGATCCACAAAAGGATGATCTACGAGAGACCATTGCTATCTTATTTATACTTTCATACTCTAGGTCACTTAACCCATTTCTAGGTCACTTAACAATTTTCCTTATTTTAGGGTTAACCACTTTACATAAATAGAAAATTCTCCAATATTTTATCATTTAAATATTCCTTCTTGATTTTCTCATCTTACTTTAACATTTCTTGATTTTTTCACTTCTCTTTATTATTTAAATAATCCACCTTGACTTTGTCAC
>JZKD02S1810584.1:251337-269605 GCA_000966675.3 Picea glauca
TTTTATGCTCTTTTTTAACTTTTGACATATACTCTAGTAATAAATGACTCATACTAAAGAGAATGTCTTAAGTTTGTCTCAAAGCAAGCCAAGGAATTGAACTATTTGAAAAGGTTGATTCTGTAGCTCATTATAATTATCAAGATTTTAATAGGGGCCCTTTAAATTTTGTAAAAATATAAGGGGAGTTGTTGGGGCCCAACATAGTTAAAAGAAAAAAAAAAGAAAAAAAAAAAAGATGAAGTAGATGGATAAGTGGTAGACAGAATTTTGGATAATATTTCATGAAAAAGAAGGTAAGTGGAATGAAAGAAAAGGAATAAAATGTGTGCTAGAAAAAGGTGACTAGATAGAAAAATTCATGCGTCAATATACAAAGCAGCCAGAAAAAGGAAAAAGTAGTGGTCGGAAAAGTATAGCGTGAAAAAGCATTTATGATGGGACTTATAAAAGAAGAAAACTTGCAAGGAAAGATTCAATGTGACATTGAGGAAATGAGAGCTAAGGAGAGAAAACTTAGTGTGAGAAGGTATTTCTGAAGTATTCAGCGAGGATTCAGAGAAAATTTTGCAGGATTTAGAAGAATGGCACCACCAAATATTGGAGCTCCCAGTTGAATCATAAGAAAAACATGTATCGCCATGAGGTATCCATAGGAGAAATTAGATGAAGAAACAAACCCTATTCTTCTACAAGTAGTGGTATATGTGGATACAATAGAATCTCCCATCATTGAACCCGTTAGTCCACCATGATCAAAGAATAAGATCCAGTGATAGAATAAATGGAGGTTGACCTGCAGAATGACACACAAAACCCTACACAAAAAAATGGTTTAGGAGAAGATCAATAGATGAATGAGGGAGACTATGAGTGAACATAGTCATATGATCCTAGAGGATAGGCCAAAGAAGTGCAACAACCTATCATATAACCAACACATGAGTCAGAAGAATAGGTGCAGGTGGAGTATGTTATTAACAAGAAAAAATTAGATGTAGAAGATAGAGATGATGCACACTAAGAAGCAGGATGATCAACAGTGACAATGAATACAAAGGGAAAACAAATAGTACAAATATCACCGTGCAAACATAAATAAGTAACATTGACACTGTCGTGCATACTTGAAGGAGTCAAGAGCCTTCCTGACATGTTAGGATGTGTGGATAAACTGAAGTATGAAGACCATGATATTACAGATAGGAAAAAGTTCCTTGAGATTGTGCCACAATTCTATGTGGAGAGAAAAGGAGCAGGTCCATCAGGAGATCCAATTTTAGAACCAAAGAAGTGGATTGCAGGATTGTGGAAAACATGTATCATGAACCTATTGGAAATTCCCCACTTTGGGAGAGTAAATTATGTAAATGCATGTGTGAAATAACTATTGGCCTTAGTGTATGGGGGTGTTCTATGGATGAACATAATGGTATCAATAGATGTATATTTAATTGTTGAAATCATAGGTTTTCTAATAGATGGAGAAAATACAGAACAATATTTCGATGACAAGACAAAGGTGAAAGATTTGGCAGAGGAGATAAAGAAGAAATATATCACTGACAAAGGGTCCAGGGGGTTGATCATCAACATAATCAGTGAACTAGAAATGATATTGGAAAAAAATTTGATGGCATGTAAACTTATAAGGAAATGTTGCAAGGAAGAAGCACCTGCAAGAGTTATAGCAGCAAATCCGTAGTGCACGAAAGGGAGTCTACTCAGTGGGACTCCGTATTTACAAATTTTTTTTTTGGATGACTACAGGTATGCAAAGGATCTTGGAACAATGTTCTATTATGAATGGTTTATTATATTGATAGATTTGGTGGGTTGGGGAGTGTTGACGATTAAAATTGCAACGATGAATACTTCCTGCAAAGTATTGCTTAGCTCTATTATTTATTTATGCTAATAATAATTAACTAGTAGGTGGGACCCCCTTGTAGACTAGAGGTGATATGATGGATGTGTTACACTTGTAGATTTTTTGTTTTTATATTGATGCCTATACAGTCCTCTATAGTTGATGATGTAGTCTTGGTTTAATTCGTATGACAACATGGTTGGTTTATGCATTGTTTCTAAATGTTGTTGATGTTCACTCACAATACAAGGCAATGCTATGGATATAAGGATTTCCTTGTTTTACATGTTCTATGTTATTCAGTAAACATTGATTAATGTTCTTACACATGATTTTATGCAAAGGGATACTAAAATGATATGGAAGCTTGAGCTCAAAACAAAAAGGAAAAAAACTATGGATAGGTCCTAAGGCTATGGAAAAAATATTATATATAAACCTTGAAAATATATATAATAGTGAAAAATGTGAAGTGATGGACCTAGCTGATATACTATGCATTTTGGTTAAAGGATTATATGTGAGAACATATGGTTATTATTTTGATATGTTTCGGGTGGCCCTCTGTATTTTTAATCAATATGTTGGCTCAGGATTTCATGAGTTCTGTGTGTTTCTTGAGTTTTTATTGAGTATTAATGTTTTTTTTATGGTTTATTTGTGATTATTGTGGAATCTTGGCATTTTAAAAGAAAGGAATGGTGTTGTTTCTTTGTAAATATTTTTCATTGGTTATTGGTTTAAAATAAAATGATGGTCAACTTGGGGTTTATTTTGGTTCTCTGTGAAAAATGATGTCAATAGTGAAACACTCTTAGAGTTTTATTCACGTAGGGTTTTACAACCAGTGTGGGTATCATTGTTGTCACCCATTTTTTGTCTCAGTCATTACTGTGATTCATTTCCCAGGCTGCAATACAACTGTCGACAATGATATTTTTCTTGTTGTGTTTGGATGAGCCTAGAGCTATTGTTTCTTATGTTTTTTCCTACTGTCACCATCGTCGAAAGCATTTCACAATCCAATATTTGTATTTCTCTAAATATTAAATGGAAGCTTGGATAGGTATCACGGGTTATGCTCTGGCATTCTTTTCACAAGAGTTTTAAGCATTCTCTCCTCTCATCTCTATTGTAGTGGTTGACTAATATATTGGTAAGCCTCACTGTCAAAACTGTTTCGAAGGTTATAGACCCCCTTGGTGTTTGGAAGAGACACGGTCTCTCTGTGTCTTCAAGGATTATTCCTTGTTTAGACCAACCCTTGTTACCTATATGCAATAAATTTTTAAGAGACATCTATATGTGCCTGCTTTGTTGAGTTCGAATTGTTTATTTCTACTTAGGAATTTTCAGTATTTTAGGGTTATAAGTTGAAGGAATGCGGTGTTTTTAGAAGATTGCGACTTTTTGTTCTTCCAAGATTATACTTTTTTACCTGTGGTTTCTTCTCAGTGGAAAATTCTTTTAGGAGGTACACAGATTACGATCTCTATGTGTTTTCAAAGATTAAGCAGAATTTCATTACCTCTCTACAATAAAACTCTAAAGAACCCAACTTGGTTCTTTTGAGCCAGACTTTCTTCTATTTCTCCTCGGGCACCTTTTGGTTCTGTCAAGATTTTGGTTTACCAGTTAAATGACTGTGGTAATTTTTTTCAAAAGAGAACATGAGATCTCTGACTTCAAAGACCATTTCTTGATTGAGTCTCTGTATTTACCTTCTGTGATAAATTTGTTTAAACAGAAAAGAAAAAACAACAAAAAAAAAACATATGGGTTACCTATAGTCCGAGAGCTTTCCTTTTGGTCGATTGTGGTATTTCCACTCATTATTGTGTCAAATCCTAGCATGATCATGATTCCATTAAGTTTCAAAGGCACATGTGTGTGTGATTGGTTCATCAAACATGATCTTACTCCTTGTCAAGTTTAAAGGAGACACATGTGTGTCGAGATGGTTCTGTTCTCCTCGCACATTATATGGCTCTGTCCTTGTTGAGTATTTCGTTTAAAGGGAAGTTTGTACATGTTAATGTGCATGTGGATATCAAGATCAGAGCTACATGTTTTTGGTTAAAGTTGTTGTTGAATCAAGATCGGTGTCGATGATTATATTGTTGTTGACCTGTATGTGATTAAATCGGGCCTGATTATTGTTTGAATGACAGTAGACTGTGTCAGCTAGTATTGGAAGTCGAATGTTGTTGGTTAATATTGGGCCTATGATTATTTGATTTCTAGGGATGAAAATTTGATATGGATAATTGGAATCATTGTGCACATTATGTTTGTTTCAAAAGTAAAAGGCCAGCATTAAAACATACATGATTGTGGATCGAATGGTTATGATGTGATTGTGTAATTGGCAATGATATTTTCATAGTTATGGAATAAGATGCACATATTGATATAATTGAAAAAATTAGGGCAATCGAATTGTTTCTTTTATTAAAGACAACGAGCAATATGTATGCAATTAAGGAGCAGTTAAATGTTTTGGGTCTTGGAAGTGGATGATTTTTGGATTGTAATTGAAACAAAGTTATGGATGTTATTTGATTTAATTTATTTATGAACTGTATTTGTATTATTCACTCTCATTTTCTCACTTTTTTGCTCATTATAACCCCGTCACGACCCCAAATTCATTTTTACATGCCTTGTTCACTAAATAAAATTAAAACTCTCTATGATAGTGTTAAAATATGACACATCAATAGATGGCAATTGATATATTTTGGTATTGTTTGCATAGTCAATTATTTAATAAATTTTTGAGCAGTACTCATGTTCTTAATCCCTGTCATGATATCAATTTTTTTCTTATTACAATCCCCCCAAATATCCCATGAAACCTATTTCACTCCTTGCTCATTTGTCAATTATTAAATAAATTTTATGGATTGGATTGCATGGGTCTTATGTTAATTTCTAAGCCAGACTTTGTTTCATATAAAGAGTATGTCATGTATGGTCTATTAAGAGATAGTTGCTAATAATTTCTACATACAGTATGAGCTTCTTCAATGGAGGAATTCATGGAAGAAACAATGGGGGAAGAGGTAACAATTGCTTCTTGACTATAGATCTCCTCCCAAGGTCAATTCGCATTCACCAAAAGAAAAACAAAAAACTACAAGAATGCATTCTATATATGGATTAGTGGGTTAGATATCATAAAACAAACACAAATAAATCATGAAGATTGAAGACATCATTTGGCGGGACGAAAAAAGTATTTCTTTATATTAATCTCACAAAGTCGATTACAATATGAGACCGAAAAATGCTCCTCCAACTCGGTCCTAGGATCCTCTTCACCATGCACCAAATACTCCCATGTATTCTTCTCCTCTTCAATTCTCTCTAGGGAAATGGCAAGGGTTTGCAATGGAGGAAAAGGGATGAAAAAGGAATTCTGTCTCAAACTCACAACTGGTTGCAAAATATTGGGGCAAAGGGGGGATACTAAAATGGGCATATTTTATTTTCTCTCGTGATTCTTGTAGGAATGGGACCCCAACACATTCTTTTATAGGCCAAAAATATAGTTATTCATTTGGGTGATCGGCTAGGGGCAGTCAAATGGTTAGGTAACTACCCGAAAACCCGTATCCCTTTGCAATTTTTATTTTTCGCACTTTTTGTGAGTATACACGGGCTGTAATGGTGTAGAAAGCATGTGTAGTGGGAAGTAGTGGTGCAGGGCATGTACATCTTCAAAAAGGTTGTTTTTTAGAATATTTGTTCAATGATGTCTTGGAAAACATAGCAAATAAGATGGCCTGATGCTAGTTATGCATGTCTGGTGCAGCTTAAGGTCATAATAGATGCCCCCTAATGTGTGAAGTTAGAAGAGCATCTGATGTCCGAAATACATTACAAATATTCACCAGCATATAGAGCGAGTGAGCCAAGAGACCATATTTTAGGAGGTTCCATTTGCAAAATAATAATTAGTCTCATCGAGGTGGTCATACCCATGCTCAAGATAAAATAAAATGATGGCTTCCAATCAAATACACTGCAGATCCATGTCATATAACTATATAAAATGTAGCTGCAAGAAATACACAACAGATCTACATCTCAAAATAAAAAATATATACATGTATAGTATCCATATTCAAGAAGCTAATGATGTCTGATGGTGGGAAATGAAGCCTTCAGAGCTCGAGCAAAAAATTCAAGATCTTCAAAATTCAGGTAGGAGTGTAATATCAATGTACGACTTCACTACCCAACTGGTCTTTGATGGCTCGTCAGGAACAAACAAGAGAATCTCAGTGATCGGGTAGAGAACTTCATTGATTTTGAACAAATACTTGATTGGTCTTTTGGGGTGGCCGAGCATGAGGACAAGAGACAAACTACAAAAGGGTTGACTCAAGTTTAGTAAAAAATCATTTTGACAAAAGCATGACAAATGATGAGACTCAGACAACATGGAATTGACATAAGTTCACAATGCAAGAGGCAACAAAAACTCTCCATGTGTTTTGAAGGATAACCAAACGGAGGAGGACAGAAATCTATCTAGTGAGAACAACTTCCTAAGGTCATATTAAATCCTAGATCTTGATGAATAGATAAAAGGATGTGATTTGTACAAGGGCAACTCATTGTGCTGACAACAAAAAGAAAATACTTTTCCCTTCCTCTTTTTGGGGCATATTTGATTTTTTTGTCTTTTTCAATAATTTTGGAAATCTTGAAAAAGAATAAAATAATGCTATGTTACAAAGGAGGAATGAGTGTCGTAGACATACTAGTTCCAAGCGCAAGGAACACACTGATGCTCAGAGCAAGGAGACATATGCAGTAGAAGGACACTTGAGAAAAAATTCTCCATGGGTCAAGGTGTCAATACACAGAGGCAAAGTGCTACCAGGCTTGGGTATAAGGCATGCTTCAGATGGTTCAATCGAGAGCAACATGGAGCCAACATTAGGACAAATATGTAGGAATGCAAATGCGATTAATAAGACACAATGAAAACGTCCTTCGATGTAATTTTAACGAGCCCAGAGAAGGTAAGCTCGATGATTTTTTATCTTTTAGAGAATCTGAAAAAGTGTAAAAGGAGACTCCATTGGGGTGCCTTTTTTGAAGGTACTCTAGTCGGTTCGAAAAAGGGGTAAACTAGCACCAAAAATACGTCTATTCAAAACCATTTTAACGAGTGTGACAAAGACAATATCACTCGACAATCTTTTCATATTTAAGGAGTCTGAAAAGAGCTTAATTATGGACTCTGTAATGGATATTCTTTTGGATCAGTTTAATGAGTGTGAATAAATAATCTCTCTCACCGATCTTTTCACTTTTAGGGAGTCTGAAAAGAGGTTAAATATGGACTCCATGGGGGTTCCTTTTTTGTAAATTTAGTCCATTGGGCCCAAAAAAGGGTTAAACTTATACCTAAGAATACTCTTCTAGTGAACCAAAGCTCCTAGAGTATACCTTTGTTTGTACAATTGACCGTCTAGACCGAAAAAGGGGTAAACTACCGCCGGAAAAACGTGCCTTCAAATTTTAGTTTGGTGAGCATGAAGGGCAACAAGATCGCTCAACAATCTTTTCATGTTTAGAGGATTTGAAAAGGGCTTAAAAGAAGACCCATTTTTTTTGGGGAGTCCCGAGGGTGAGGTCAAGAGTGATGATGAATCATGCAAATGAGGCTCAAACTCATAATCAGGAAAAACTAATAAGGACTCTAGAGCCTATAGTCATTAACAACGGCATGGACGCCAAAAACAATGAGTATCTAACTAGGGAATCCATGTAAAGGCAGGCTCTACCACTAAATTACAGCACCTCAAAAGTATCAATGATGGTTCTGTGTCGCAACTCAGTGGGGTCGATCCTATAGCAAAGCGAAAAATACAATGAGATGCAGAAAGTGGAGGTGGAAACCTAAATTAGATGCAAAAAGTTAGAAAAATGACTTTTTACCAAGGGACCTTTTAAAAATGACCCAACTCTAAAAAGGTTTCCCAATACCAAAAGTAACACATATCGTAACATCCCATAATAAACTCAAGAACCACACTAAACAATTTTTAAGCTAGAAAAAATGACAAAAGGGTCCAAAAAATGACAAAAAGGGGCCAAAAAATCTATAAATAGTAGTTGGCAACTCATTATCGCCATTGTAAATTGAGAATTGATGAAAGATTCAAAAACACCCCTTTGCTAAAAGAGTTGATTTCGGGAGCTTCAGAGGACAAAATGAACTTTTTCTCGGACCAAGTAAGTACAAACTAGCTCCTCTTGCATTTCTATACTTTATTTTTGCTTTCATTTTAGTTTTTGGGAGGGCGTGCACCTCTAAAAGGGGTCAGCCCTGTGTGTATGTGGGATGTAATGGGACAACCCACGTATGCCTTTGGGAAGAAAATAGTCTGACTATGTGCATACGTGAATTTGTGCAATACAACCCGCATACACCCTCAAGGATGTGGAAAATTTAAAAGATGCAAGATTTAAACCTCCATGAACTTGTCATTTTGTAGCATGTATGTTCATTGGAGAGAAAGGGAGAATGAAGACATTGATTCTTTGGTCACATAAGACCCTGCTTCTCTTATCGCATTGGTATAATGCAGTTTGTTGAAATTCTTCCAGTGTCCATTCATGCAGGCACAACCCAAGCTGCTAAACGCCTTGGTAGATTATTGGCACCCTGACGTGAAGGATTTTATGCTCGAAGGATAGTCGTTGAATCCAATGAATTAGGATATTTATTTTCTGGCTGGCCTCTCAAGGAGAGGGGAACCAATAAACCTTCCTGTTTTTTCTCTTGGGCCTCATAACATTGAGGAGTTGATTGGACTCTATTGTGAAGCCGACACAAATAAAGTGGGTTCTCAGGTGTCGATCCACAAGATTTAAAACCTATCACTGAAAGTGATAGTCTTTCTTATTGGGCAGATCACGGATCCGTAGCCTTACATCAAGCCTCCTGGGTTCACATCCATTGTGTGTTTCAGTGCTTAAATGCATAAGTTTTCGACTAGAGCACAACCATGCTAGATTGCATGAAGAGACAGTTAACAGAGTGTCGTGTGTGGAGAAATAAAAACTTCAGGTTTGGGACTATTCTATGTTTCTTTTTCTTCGAGAGGGTACCCAGTCTCAATCCGTGAGAGACATTACGAGGGCACATGGTCTCTCACCCAACAGTGTACAGATGGGCGACATTGTTTCCGCGACAGGGGGGAGGGAGGACCATTGAGGCCTTCAATGATAAATTTTTCGACTGGTGGTCTCAACTGATTCTGACTATAGAGGACTACCCCTATGCCAAGATCAACTTCTCCAGGGATCATGATATGCCCATACCTCCCGGAGTAGAATGAGGAGAGATAGGTATGTTTGTTTTTCAAAGTTATTTATTTTTTAATTCTTTATATATATATATATGTGTGTGTGTGTGTGTGTGTGTGTGTGTGTGTGTGTGTGTGTGTGTGTGTGTATCAAAGTATCTGAAAACTATGTATTTTTTATGTACAGATGTGGTACCAGTGCATCCAACATAATTCTCGAGGACCAGGCGGCATCCTCGAGCAGAGGAAGGACCATATGTGGTCGATGGACCAGCAGTAGGAGGACCTCCAGCCGGAGGGGCTGAGAGAATTTTGAGACGGGTGGATCGGAACCTCACTGCGCTCACTCACACAGTCCCTATGGCAGAGATCGAAGATTTTACACCATCAATGCAACCTCATATAGTTGGGGTGCCACGGACCTGGGTCCAACTTTTTCGGCATTTGGCAAACGTCGTTGTTCACTATGGCAGGGCCAACAAGCCCCGCCCTTAGCTAGGATGGACTACTTACGTGCCGAGGGAACTTTTGTATATTTTTGAGGGCATACATCCCGTGACTCTTACTGGACATATATATTTGAGGAGTGTTGACAGGCGAAATTGACCGTCCGTCAACTGAGAGAGTGGAATCAGTCCAGGGTTGTCTAATAACCCAAGTCGTTTGGAATGAACCACCTTGACGAGTTTAGCGGATCCGTTAGCCGATCTAATTTCCTAAGAAAACCAAAGAGAAAACTAATCTAAACTAAATAATCTAACTAAAACTAAATAAAACAAACTAAACTAACTAACAATAAATAAAACAAACTATTAAACAAACTAACTAATCTACTATCACTATATATAAGAACTACTAACTGAAATATAACTTATTCACAAAATGTACAATATCTACAACATACAGATTTAAATAAAACCTGGAAAACTCATTTGCTTTCTGCCCTAAGACAGAGAAAGATATTTTTTGTTGATTTTATAATTTTATAAGAAAGAAATTAAACTTACTGAAATTAAACAATCTAATATACTAACTACACATATATCAGACTAAAATACTAACAAATATACTAAACTAATAAGCAACAAACAGACCTAGAAACGCTCCAGATTTGTCCTGTGTATGATGACTTCGAAGCTGGTCGGAGGAAGGAAACTCACACCGGATAATCCAAAAGCTTTTCGTAAACAATAGATGCAATGCTCTTTGAGTTTATTTACGGGACAAACAAGACATAAAAAATCATAACAATTATATGATTTATAAATCTCTGCAATAAGGTAAACCTGTTATGCAAAAACTTATCCTTAATAATTCAATTGATGAAGAAGAGAAATCTGTCATTCACTAACTGAATCAAGTAATTGCTATGTTTTTTATACACTGGAAGAAATCAGATATGGATTATATTGATTAAATCGTATCATTTTCAAAAGACTAAGATAGCTAAAGTAGTCATTAACCAAATGCAAATTGATACACATAAACATGAAACAAAATATTGATATTATGAAAAGCTAATGATGTAGCAGAACATCAAATTTTGTCTCAGTCTGTATTAAAATTCCATATCCTTGTTCTCCCTTGAATGAGGATCCTCATTATTACAAAAATAATAAGTATTTATAAGTTTATCCATAGGGTAAAACCTCCCTGTGGAAGTTATCAAACTGTTTACATAATTTGGGCAGTTATTCCCAAGATCAACTAAACTAGGAAACTAAAATGAAACCAAAATATTTCAAATATCCTCTAACTGCTCATCAAATCCAATGCAATTTCGAATTCACTTGTAATGGACCAAAAATAACAATTTAGAGAGGTATTTTATTAGCAAAAATAATAAAAATCTAATTCAACAGACTTAGCTACAGAATCATCTGATTCTGTAGCTAGTCTAAAATAATATACAAAATCGGAATTGAAATCAAATCAAATCTTTGAATGATATTTAATTCAATTATCTTTTAATAGCCATTTGAAAATGATTTATTCAACTGGATATTGATAAACCATTTGAAATCAAAACAGAATCATAAAATCATTCAACTCTGTTCGCTTAATTACCACAGAATCGGGTCTAAAAGAGTCATATCCAGTGCAACCATTAAAAACAAATCTAATGCATTTGTTATGTCGTTATACCAATAGGAGATATAATCAAATTGAACCAAATCGTTTACAATTCATTGTAACGACATAGAAAACAAGGTGTATCATAGTGCGTAAGAGATACTCGATCACGTTTTTGCAAACTGAGGTAAGCAAGATCGATTACATTCAACGAATCGTAACCAAATTTGGTAACAAAAATAACACAGTCAATCAAATCGTTTCATAACCACCCGAATCTAACATTTATGTAATCTTTTGATATTAATTTGAAACGATTATAACTCGAAAGGATCATTCCAATCGTTATGACTGAGTTGCACAGAAAACGGTCCGAGCCAGGAATAGATTAATTCAAATTCAGTGCGAAAATCAATTTAAAACAAGATCATAACAGGCTTGGTAGAATTCTTAATTTGTTGAGGCCAATTTGGGAAAACAGGGTTGATCAACTTTGATCAAAACGAAATCATTCTAGTAACAAATCAATCAGCTGAGGTTTATCAAAGTTGTCACAAATCAAATCCATTCCATGATTCGGGCACAACTATACAGACTTACATGAACATATTGTTTTTCTAAAAACAGAGTAGTTCATTTCCCAAATTAAAATCGAACAGAGAAATATCTCAGTTTTGAACATCGTAAGAAAGAGCATATCGTAACAATTAATTCAATCGAATTGTTTGTCAATCGTAGCATATAGATCATAACAAAATCAAAGCCAAATATGATTGTGTTCTAAACTGAGTATGAAAAAACTCTTTTTTGAAATCGGATACACACCAATCCATTCGAAAAAACACTATTAATTTTGTCGACTAAATAAGGCAAACAAATCAATCAAATCTAAATGCATATCACTCAAATCCAATCAGAATCTATCGATTTCTATATTGGGAATGATCAGATTGTATATCGGATCGACATTTCAAAACAAAACTATATATAGAATGTACACGGTTATAACAGAGCCATTCAAGATGTGAACAAAACTGTTTAAAAACTGAATACAAATCATTATATCAAACTAGATTATTTACAAAACAAAATGATGTGAAAACCATACCTGTGTAGCAACGAGACCACTTGATTATGCCAGCTTGGAATTCACAACAGCCGTGGCTGATTCCACATTCTTGAACAAGATAAAGCCGGTTGTCTTTTGTTTTTTATCCACTGCTTGAAGCTTGGCTTTTTGTCTAGTTAGCATGGCAATCTGGTCTTCCAAAGATTGAATCTTTGACTGAAGTATAGGAACATCAACATAATATCGCTCTAACCATGAATTGCACTGATCACAGGGTGACTGTGTAGGTTTAGATAGAGAAGGCGAGGGCTTGGGCAAATGATCGAGGGTTTCACAAGGAAACATAATGCTTGGGTAATTAGGGTCGTCCTTTAGCCAGCGGGGTAGGTTTGATACAAATTCATATGAGGGTTCGGCACACAAACCTTGCGAATAGGGGTATTCGCTGGCTAGAAAGCGCTCGACTTCTGAATCATAATCCTCACTTAGGGTGATAGGGTTTGAATGAGTAGGGGGTTTTGCCTTGTTTCATGCCATCCATGAAATCAAATGTGCATTCCTTTTACCTTTAGCATTTGCAGTGAGGTTGGCTTTGGGTTTCTTGCTCATAGGCTTTTTTCTAGCCTCTACACTCTTAGTTACAGTGTCGGGTAAGTCGATAGGAGGGTCAACCGAGGGTTTAGATAGTAGGACATGTTAGGGCACCGGGCTTATAACCTTGGTTTCAACTACCATAGATTTATCAATCTGTATAGGGTCAGTGTCCTCAAAGCCATTACGGGTGATGAAGGACTTCCAATTGTCACCAAGTAAACTCAAATGATAAACAACAATTATATTAATAAGCCCATGATGAAATACGTTGTTGTCAGCCTTGTGCCTCTTATATTTTTTGGACATCTTATACAACCTTCGATGAAAATAGAACGACATGTTTAAAGGATAACCTATAAAAATCATCAATAGACGCAGGTGATAATGGAATACAAGCCCGTATCTACCTTCACAGGTGACTAACTGCTTGATTATCATTAACAAATCATGCCATCGTTGTTTAAGCATAGTCACAGGCATACCTCTATCACAGGAGGTGATTTTGCGCGATTGAAACAACAATGTCCATGACACTTCCTCGACCTTGCAATTCTTAAACCACCGTTGTCCGGAAGTAGATAACCCCATAGCCGAGCTGATGAACTATTCATCAATCTCTAACTGTACATCGCCTACTTTGGATTGACAGCCATCGAATTTTGTAGCAAACTATCGAGCTACACATAGGTTAAAACCCTCAAAACGTTTCACGAAGGTAAGCCATCCACTGTCTGCCAAATCTTGGCGGGCATTGTCAAACATCAACAGGGTTTGGTTTCCATTGGGTTCAACTCTCACAACTGGGGACATGGTGTTGAATGCATGGTAAGGGAAGGGTTTGAATTCACCAACACACACAGGAGCATATCTATTCGGTCTAACAACAATGAACGAGCAAAAGGGGGTAAGCATAAATGCGCGCATGCGAGGGTGGTGGAGTCTGCCATGCATAGTATTCATTACCCAAGTACAACCACCAAGTTTCATAGCTGTTCACTCCATGATAATAGTTCATCCATTAAGTCATGTGTACAACCAATGAAATCCAATGTGTATACACGCAAATGTTATGCCATGGTGTTCAAACATTCTACATATAACTCAAAAACCCATAAACCAACTATGCGCCATTGTATACGATCAAAAGTTTAACCAAGGTTCCAAACGATATTCCTAATAGTTGACAAGCTGAAAGTTATAAAAAGAATAACATAAGGATTATATCACATATATATAAAAATTTAATCATAACCCCTATGTAGAATTAGAGATCAGGCAAGTCATAAAAGTGTAAACCCAAATGCTCAATGCCTTCAATAAAACCAAGTTATACAATTAATCGAAGTAGGAGAACCGATCAAAGGGTACTGCCAGTCATATAGTGATCAATAAAAGGTAAGCACAGTAGGCATATCGATAAAATAAATAACCACAGATCAGATAATGATCAAAAAACAACTTCGAAAGGAGAAGTTTTCACGCTTACAGTCATGAAAACTTAACGAAAACAAATTTGTAAATGTCGCAAGAAATGAAAGTGTCATCTATTTGAAAAATGCGACGAAAACTTGATGTTTGCAAGACATAGGTGTAGGAAGCTTATAGGATCATAGAAAAATGTGATTTGGCTTCCAACAATGGCGACACACTGGTAGAAGCAGTTATCTCTGTCAAAAGAAACAAATTCAGATTAGGACAGCAAAGAAAATTCCAACTCGAAAATAACAACTAGAAAATAGTATAAACATCATCATTAACCATCTTTTCCAGCAATGTTTCAAAAGATGAAAACCAATAACAGTCTTAATATCAACAAGTCACGATATTAAAGATAAAATCTTCAATACTGTTGGCATGGCCACTGCTTCTAGCAGGCATCCATAGCCTCGACAAGGTTTCCATTTAACCCACTCTGACATCTGTATCATGCCAAGAAGTTATGGATTAGAATAAAGGACGTTAAAGAGGTTTCTTTTTTGCACATTTTCATATACCCGACATTGCTTCGCTGCCAGTGGGCCTATTCAGTGCCCCGGTGAAGTTGTCTTGGCACCATGCATGCATTTACCCACTGCCAGTGGACCTGTTCAGCATCCCAGTGGGTTTACAAACACTTCCCACAACTCTTATTAATAATTTTTTTTTTTTTTCATAGATATATAGTTGAGCGGGGTGACGCTGAAAATCATGATATTTTAACATATTTTTTTAGACCTCATCAGAACTTTTTAGAACTTTCCTTTATTTAGATCCAGAAATGTTTTATTTACAAAACAACTTCCTACAACAGGGAGACATCTTCTGAGTCATTCCTTTTCGGAAAGGGGACAGCGTAAAAAGATAATAGATGATCATGACAATCTTTACTCAGAGATCGAAATCAACCAACTTCTTTAAAACAACAGACTTTTCCAACACAGATATAAATTTCAGAAATATATCATTGATGTTCATACAATTTTTTCAGAAGTTATTTCAACGAAGAAACTTTCTATCATCTTTGTCTGAATAGCTTAGTGATGCAGGTAGGTGTATTTCCAAAAGAAAAAACTAGTAAGCATAAGGGAGAAATCCAAACACACTAGCGAAGAAAAAATTGGAAAGCAAAGAAATCCAAACAACAAAAACAAAAAACAAATATACATAGAAGGTGCATCTGAAAACCTCATGCGACAATCCCCTGGGAAACTGAAAGAAAGTAGGAAAATCATGGATGATGGGAAAGCATCCCTACTCATGGTATCTTAGGTCAGGGTTGATTTAGATTTATTTATCTCTTTACTTTCCATTTAAGATTTTCATGACGATACTGCGTTTTTGAAAATAAACGTTCAACTAGAAGTAAAGAGAAAAAGATCAAGGGGACTTCCCTGGCAACAATTGTATTATGGTTCTCATGGTGTGCTCACTTGTGTTCATGACTGCATTATTACAAAGAGAAATAGTGAGAAATAGAACTACAAGAAAAACCTATTCCTAAACCTACCCTAACTATTGAACAAAACCAGAATACTACGTGAAGTCATGTTTCCAATGTAGCCATCGGAGTAACTCTAGTCCTGCAATGAAAACAAGATCAAGAATTCTTAAAAAGAATGGTAATATATCAACAAATTAAAGAAACATATCATGCTTACCTTCATAATTAACATCTAGAAACAGAGTAAGCATGATCTTACCATTTCCTTGGATATTCTTGTTGTACGAATCCTCCAGCCATTGCGCAATCTTGTCGTGATAAGGGTCATAATGGCATGGGTGAGTGTAAGTAGTTTTGAAAAACTTGTCAAGATCATGAGGAAATGGAATAACCATCAACCAAGGCTGAAATGCCCCATCCTCCTTACAGTTCTCTAAGTGTTCATTAATTTCTTCACATGGAGGATCTAAAAGAAATACGTCACGCCTACTTCCAAGATATTTGGGTAAAAAGAAAGCAAGCTCAACTTTGTCTTTATTATGAAATTTTTTCATATATGAATATTCAAGCCATCCTAAGATCCTGTCACAAAAATGAGGATGTAAACCATGACTTTGATGAAATGAATATATCAATGGTAAGCTCATCATAAGAGGATTGGTGAAATCAATTGGGTCATTGGTTTGAATATTTCCTTCGATGCGATTGATCATTTCAAAATTTGAAGCATCAACATCAAGATTCGAGCTAATTAAAGAACGAATATGCAACTTAGAATGTTTGATTTCCATAAGATGTAATGCATTGTCCTTTTCAACAAGAAACTGTGTAAAATCATCTCTCAACATGTCCTCTTTGCATGTGAGCGATGAAAGTGAACAAGCGTCAAATCCAAGTTTATCAATGTTAGGTTTGGAATTGATTTCACCAAAATTTAGCATATCAAAAGGATACAATTGTGGCGGAAGAGAGTAGGATGTTGTAGGTAAGATGTCAAGTCCACCAGAATCTAGGAATAGATCAGGATATAAAGAATAAAAGGAATGAGAAAAAAGAAGATGAAAATAATCTCTTGAACTATGATACTCAACAATGGTATTCTCAAAACAATTCTCTTCACTTTCTTTAAAACTCTTACTCTGTTTTGGTGACGAATTCCTTAACATAATATGATCATCTAGATTTTCCTTTTGTGTGATAGATAATTCAAAATTTATGTGACCAACATCTAGTCTTTCCTGTGAAGAAAGTGTGTTTTGAGGATGAAGGTTTAAGGTTTCTTCTTCTCTAATCAATTTCATAGGAATACTAGAACATTCAAGAATATTTTTGTCACTTAAGTGTTCTTCAATGACTGATTTTAAATGTTGATTAGAGCATGAATTACAAGAATGAGGGTATTTACCCTGAGCCAGAAACAAATCATCTTCCATAATAGTCTTAGACTGAAAATACAATGATTCAAAGGAAGAACCAATTTGGTTGTCAATAAGAGCCTGATCAATAGATTCTACCTCCCTAGCTTGTTCAACATTATCAAAAGAATTTTTTTCTTCTTGCGAAGAGGATTGTTCTTGCAGTTGAGTGATAGGATTTGCAATTGGTTCTCCGTTCGTGATTGAACATGACTGGATAGAAGGGACAGGAGAATCGTAGAAGAGATTTAATTCCAATGACATGTCATTGAGATTGAATTTGCAGAGGATATGATAGAATCTTGTCAAAAAGTGTTCTGAAGATGAATCGTCGTTGATTAGCGAAGTATGAAATTCTTCACATAATTGATCAAAATCATAAATTTCAAAATCATCTAGAAACTGCTCTAGAAATTGAAACCAATAAAAAATGTGACATGCTAGAAAGGATTCAAACCAATGTTTGATCCGACCTCTAAAAGTAAAAGAGAACAGTCTGCATAAAACTCCCAAATCTGAGATGTCATGTTTGATGCATTTGCACCAAAACTTGTTAAGGTGGTCTTTAGCAGATGTATTGCCTTCACCATCAAAGGTGAGTTTGGACAAGCGAGAGACTGTCTCGTTGGGAACATCAGGTAATGAGAAGTTGAAAGCATGTTCCAACACAGTGATTTGGGGAGCCATGGGGGAAATTGAATAAATTTGAAATAAATGCTCCTACAAGGCCATCTTGTCAGTCGACCCTCCTTCTAGCACCATTTGTTGATGGGCGAAATTGACCGTTCGTCAACTGAGAGAGTGGAACCGGTCCGGGGTTGTCTAATAACCCAATCCGTTTGGAATGAACCACCCTGGCGGGTTTAGCGACTCCGTTATCGGATCTAAGGTCCTAAGAAAACCAAAGAGAAAACTAATCTAAACTAACTAATCTAACTAAAACTAAATAAAACAAACTAAACTAACTAACAATAAATAAAACAAACTAATAAACTA
>JZKD02S1810584.1:269791-293071 GCA_000966675.3 Picea glauca
GACTAAGATAGCTAAAGTAGTCATTAACCAAATGCAAATTGATACACATAAACATGAAACAAAATATTGATATTATGAAAAGCTAAAGTGTAGGAGAAAATCAAATTCTGTCTCAGTCTGTATTAAAATTCCATATCCTTGTTCTCCCACGAATGAGGATCCTCATTATTACAAAAATAATAAGTATTTATAAGTTTCTCCACAGGGTAAAACCTCCCTGTGGCAGTTATCAAACTGTTTACATAATCTGGGCAGATATTCCCAAGATCAACTAAACTAGGAAACTAAAATGAAACCAAAATATTTCAAATATCCTCTAACTACTCATCAAATCCAATGCAATTTCGAATTCACATGTAATGGACCAAAAATAACAAGTTAGAGAGGTATTTTATTAGCAAAACAATAAAAATCTAATTCAACAGACTTAGCTACAAAATCATATGATTTTGTAGCTAGTCTAAAATAATATACAAAATCGGAATTGAAATCAAATCAAATCTTTGCATGAGATTTAATTCAATTATATTTTAACAACCATTTGAAAATGATTTATTCAATTGGAGCTTGATAAACCATTTGAAATCAAAACAGAATCATAAAATCATTCAACTCTATTCGCTTAATTACCACAGAATTGGGTCTAAAAGAGTCATATCCAGTGCAACCAATAAAAACAAATCTAATGCATTTGTTATGCCATTATACCAATAGGAGATATAATCAAATTGAACCGAATCGTTTACAATTCATTGTAACGACATAGAAAACAAGGTGTATCATAGTGCGTAAGAGATACCCGATCACGTTTTTGCAAACTGAGGTAAGCAAGATCGATTACGTTCAACGAATCGTAACCGAATTTGGTAACAAAAATAACACAATCAATCAAATCGTTTCATAACCACCCGAATCAAACATTTTTGTAATCTTTTGATATTAATTTGAAACGATTATAACTCGACGAGATCATTCCAATTGTTATGATTGAGTTGACACAGAAAACGTTTCGAGCCAAGAATAGTTTAATTCAAATTCGGTGTGAAAATCAATTTAAAACAAGATCATAACAGGCTTGGTAGAATTCTTAATTCGTTGAGGCCAATTTGGGCAAACAGGGTTGATTAACTTTGATCAAAATGAAATTGTTCTAATTAATGAAACAATCGGCTGAGGTTTATCATAGTTTTCATGAATCGAATCCATGGCATGATTCGGGCACAACTGTACAGACTTACATGAACATATTGTTTTTTCTAAAAACAGAGTAGTTCATTTCCCAAATTAAAATCAAACAGAGAAATATCTCAGTTTTGAACATCGTAAGAAAGAGCATATCGTAACAATTAATTCAATTGAATTGTTTGTCAATTGTAGCATATAGATCATAACAAAATCAAATCCGAATACGATTGTGTTCTAAACTGAGTATGAAAAAACTATTTTTTGAAATCGGATACACACCAATCCATTCAAAAACACATTATTAATTTTGTCGACTAAATAAGGCAAACCAGTCAATCAAATCTAAATGCATATCACTCAAATCCAATTAGAATCTATCGATTTCTATACTAGGAATGATCGGATTGTATATAGGATCGACATTTCAAAACAAAACTATATATAGAATGTACATGGTTATAACAGAGCCATTCAAGATGTGAACAGAACTGTTTAAAAACTGAATACAAATCATTATAGAAAACTAGATTATTTACAAAACAAAATGATGTGAAAACCATACCTGTGTAGTGACAAGACCACTTGATTATGCCAGCTTGGAATTCACAACAGTTGTGGCTGATTCCACGTTCTTGAACAAGATAGAGCCGGTTGTCTTTTGTTTTTTATCCACTACTTGAAGCTTGGATTTTTGTCTAGTTAGCACGACAATCTGGTCTTCCAAAGATTGAATCTTTGACTGAAGTATAGGAACATCGACATAATACCGCTCTAACCATGAATTGCACTGATCACAGGGTGACTATGTAGGTTTAGATAGAGCAGGCGAGGGTTTGGGAAAATGATCCAGGGTTTCACAAAGCAACTTAATGCCTGGGTAGTTAGGGTCGTCCTTTAGGCAGGGGGGTAAGTTTGATACAAAGTCATATGAGGGTTCAGCACACAAAACTTGCGAATAGGGGTATTCGCTGGCCAGACAACGCTCGACTTCTGAATCACAATCCTCACTTAGGGTGATAGGGTTTGAATGAGCAGGGGGTTTTTCCTTGTTTTGTGCCATCCATGAAATCAAATGTGCATTCCTTTTACCTTTAGCATTTG
Organism: Picea glauca; assembly: GCA_000966675.3. Classification (NCBI taxonomy): domain Eukaryota; kingdom Viridiplantae; phylum Streptophyta; class Pinopsida; order Pinales; family Pinaceae; genus Picea; species Picea glauca. The sequence goes on from JZKD02S1810584.1 coordinate 272,078, forward strand.
CAGTGAGGTTGGCTTTGGGTTTCTTTCTCATAGGCTTTTTGCTAGCCTCTGCACTCTTAGTTACAGTGTTGGGTAAGTCTATAGGAGGGTCAACCGAGGGTTTAGGCAGTAGGACATGTTAGGGCACCAGGGTTACAACCTTGGTTTCAACTACCACTGATTTATCAATCTGTACAGGGTCAGTGTCCTCAAAGCCATTACGGGCGATGAAGGACTTCCAACTGTCACCAAACAAAATCAAATGATAAACAACAATGAGCTTAATAAGCCCATGATGAAATAAGTTATTGTCATCCTTGTGCCTCTTATATTTTTTGGACATCTTATACAAGCTCCGATGAAAATAGAACGACATGTTTAGAGGATAACCTATAAAAATCATCAATAGACGCAAGTGATAAAGGAATACAAGCCCGTATGTGCCTTTGCAGGTGACGAACTGCTTGATTATCATTAACAAATCGTGTTGTCGTTGTTTAAGCATAGTCACGGGCATATCTCTATCACAGGAGGTGATTTTGCGCGATTGAAACAACAATGTCCACGACACTTCCTCGACCTTGCAATTCTTAAACCACCGCTGTCTGGAAGTAGATAACCCCGTAGCTGAGCTGATGAACTATTCATCAATCTCTAACTGTATATCACCTACTTTGGATCGATAGCCATCGAAGGTTGTAGCAAACTGTCAGGCTATGCATAGGTTGAAACCCTCAAAATGTTTCACGAAGGTAAGCCATCCACTGTCTGCCAAATCTTGGCGGGCATTGTCAAACATCAACAGGGCCTGGTTGCCATTGGGTTCAACTCTCACGACTGGGGCCATGGTGCTGAACGCATGGTAAGGGAAGGGTTTGAATTCACCAACACACACAGGAGCAGAGCTATTCAGTCTAACAGCAATGAACGAGAAAAAGGGGGTAAGAATAAATGCACGCATGCGAGGGTGGTGGAGTCTGCCATGCATAATATTCATTACCCAAGTACAACAGCCAAGTTTCATAGTTGTTCACTCCATGATAATAGTTCAGCCATTAAGTCATGCGTACAACCAATGAAATCCAATGTGTATACATGCAAATGTTATGCCATGGTGTTCAAACATTCGACATATAAATCAAAAACCCATAAACCAACTATGCGCCAATGTATACGATCAAAAGTTTAACCAAGGTGCTAAATGATATTCATAATAGTTGACAAGCCGAAAGTTATAAAAAGATTAACATAAGGATTATATCACATATATATAAAAATTTAATCATAACCCCTATGTAGAATTAGAGATCAGGCAAGTCATAAAAGTGTAAACCCAAATGCTCAATGCCTTCAATAAAACCAAGTTATACAATCAATCGAAGTATGAGAACCGATCAAAGGGTACTGCCAGTCATATAGTGATCAATAAAAGGTAAGTGCAGTAGGCATATCGATAAAAGAAATAACCACAGTTCAGATAATGATTGAAAAACAACTTCGAAAGGAGAAGTTTTCATGCTTACAGTCGTGAAAACTTAATGAAAAAAAATTTGTAAATGTCGCAAGAAATGAAAGTGTCATCTATTTGAAAAATGCGATGAAAACTTGATGTTTGCAAGACATAGGTGTAGGCAGCTTATAGGATCATAGAAAAATGTGATTTGGCTGCCAACAAGGAGCTTGCGCCCAACTATGTACTCTGATACTTTCAATATATATATGCGTATTTACATGTTTTTATGTCTTATGGATTACATTTATTTACAAATGTATTTACATGTGCGTGTGTGTGATTTTTCTTACATGTGTGCAATATGCCAATCTAATACATGATTAGCTAGAGTATATGTGATTTGATTCAATCTCCTAGGAACATGGATATACATAATGTAATCAAAGATTCGTTCTATGAGACGTACCCTAAGGAATCATTGGTGTAGAGTAGGATCGTAAACATGGTAAACCCTATTTAACTGAGACACAACTAGTTGAGCGTCTAAGTAGACCTATAGGTGAGAGATACCATGCGACAAAGCATCACAAAGAAACTATAAAACTATTCTATATTCGACGAAATTGTTTGTGGCATCACCTAAACAGATACCTCTTGAATATAGCAACTAGCCTTGAGGTGTGAAAATCACCCAAGCTTCGAAAGAAAGCCTCCGAGTGTACCCAGTAGCGCCATATGAAAACCCAATGAACACCTCTAATTCACTTGACATATACCACAGTGACAAAGATGACATCAAAAATGACACGTCCATAAAACCAAAAAGACAAAAAATAAAAATAAAATGTATAATAACTATACATATGTACAAGAAGTCACCCAAGGTGACCCACCTACGAGTAATACTTATTGAGGTAGAGCCCATTTCTAGGCTCCACCAAAGAATTTCCCTCAAATTCCACCAGACGATAAGTTCCCTTCTTTAGAACTTCCTTCACAATGAAAGGTCTGGCCCACATGGGTCTAAACTTTCTTGCCCCTAGGGGATCCTTATCTTGGTCATAAACCAGGACAAGGTCGCCTTCAGAGAAAATCCAAGGACGAATGGACCGATCATACTGACACTTGAATTTTTGTTTGTGAACCTTGTTGGCCAAGGCTGCATCCCGACATTGCTCATCGAGCTTCTCAAGATATAATAAATGGTCTTCAAGTGGTGAAGTTTCTAGCAATAACTGTATTTCCAACTTTAGAGATGGGATCTGGCACTCTATAGGCAAGACTGCTTCCTGCCCGTAAATGAGTTGAAAAGGTGAGAAACTGGTTGCAGTATTAACAACCATTCGGTAGGCCCATAATGCTGATTACAACATCAAATGCCAATTTGACTTGGCTGAATTGATCATTCGATGTAGAATAGTCTTAAGGGGCTTATTCATAGCTTCCACCTGACCATTCACTTGTGGGTAGTAGGGTGATGAATGTTCCTTCCTCAACCCAAGATTTGATGTTAACTCAAACATGATTTTATTCTAAACGTGACTGCCATGGTCAGTCACAATCTCTCTCGGGACACCAAACCTTGCTATTATTTGGTTAAACAAAAAGAGAGTTGTTGTCTCACCATCATATTCAAACGTTGGCATAGCCTCGACCCAATTCCTAAAGTAGTCTACTACTACGATGATATAATGGTGCCCCCTTGCTGAAGGGGGGTTGCATGTAGTGTAATCAATCCTTGACTTGGTGAAGGGACCAACAATGATGATGGGAAACATGGGAGAAGGGTGTGCCCTCATATTTCGAGAGAAGATCTGACATGGGTGGCACTTCTTGACCGATACAACACAATATCTGCATAATGTCGGCCAAAAGTAACTGGCTCGTAGAATATTTTGAGTTGTTTCCAACCCAAACAAATGACCGCCACATGCTCCAGTGTGGCAATCGTTATTCACATTTTTCGCTTCTTCATGAGTGAGACACCGACGAAGGATTCAATATATACCTCGATGATACAAAGTGTCCTCAAGTATGAGATAGTTCTTGGCCTAATGGCGTATACGACGACACTCATCATGAGAAGCAAAGGTGGGGAACTTCAAAGTCTGGAGATAGACTAGTATATCTCCATACCATGGGTATGAAGACATGATAAAAAACATGTCTCCTTTAATAGGTGGCTCCTCAGGTATAACATTACCTGATTTGACTGAAATTTCTGAGATGAGTTCCGCGAAGACCAACGACTTTTTGGATTTCGTCGAAACAAAATCCAAGTCAAATTATTGGAGGATAACTATCCATCTACTGATCTTTCCACCGATTACACTTCATGTCAACATGTATTGAAACAGGTTCACAACGACAATGATGTTGGTCCTATGAAACATAATGTAATGACGAAACCATTGGACAACATAAATTGTTCCCAACATAAGTTTTCAACATGTGAATAATTGAGTTCTGGTCAAACCAGGCCTTGACTTAGGTAATAAATCACGTATTCTTCAAGAAAATGATCCTCCTTAACCAAGACCATATCGATGGTCAACTCTGCCACAGACAAGTACAATAAGAAATATTTATTATAATTGGGTGGCTGAAGAAGAGGGGAAGACATGAGGGCGCATTTAAATGCTTTGAAAGTGCATTGAGCAGCTTCATCCCAATGAAAAGGAACATCCTTCTTCAGTAAACGCATGGAACCCTTTGTGATCTCGGCATAGTTTGTGATGAGACATTGTAAAAGGTTCTCTTTTCCCTATAAACTCTGAAGCTGAGGACCTATGCACAAGGGAGGAAACTGAACTATTTGCTCAACCTTTAGAGAATCGACCATGATCCCTATTGTTGAAACTATGAAACCTACCATATGACCCAACATTATGCAAAAACTGCATTTGTTTGGATTCAAGCGAATCTGGTATTAGCAACATTGCTCAAAGATAAGTTAGAGGTGTGTGGGATGATCATATCTCTTACGATATTGTGATTCTAAATCATCAAGATAAGCCTCAAATATTTGTTTGAGATCGTGGAAATAAAAAGACATGGCCTGCTGAAAAGTAGCTCCAACATTTTTTAGACCAAAAGGCATCTTCGGATAAGCAAATGTAACCCACAGACAAATGAAAGAGGTTTTGTGTTGGTCTTCAATATTGATTTGTATCTGATTGTATTCCAAAAAATCATCCATAAAAGAAAAGACCTCGCAGCCTGCACATTCATCAACAATCTAGTCAATAAATGGAGTGGGGAAATTATCCTTTGGACAAGCCTTGTTCAAATCACAAAAGTTCGTACATACATGAATCATACCCTGTTTTTTGTTGAATGGAATGGGATTTGACACCCATTGAGTCAATTGGACGGGGTAGATGAAACCAACTTCATGAAGTTTCTCTACTTCATACTTAATAGCTGCTACTTTCTTAGGATTAACTGGATGAAGCTTCTTCCAGACCGGCTTAGCATCAGGATATGTCATGATTTCATGTTCAACGATTCTTGGATCTATGCCTGGCATTTCCTTGTAAGACCAGGCAAAAACATCGCAGAACTCTTTAAATAAATCCTTGTAAATTTGAATCTCCTCGGGGGAGAAGTCCGCTCTGACGGAGACATTCTCCATGAAGCCAAGGGTTTTTGAGATATCAATAGGTATCATTTTAGCGATGGTTTCCATATTTCCTTCAGCGTAAACTACGTGCATATCCAAAGGATTGATAGGAAAAGGCCTATCTCCAGTCATAGTCAGAGTGAATTCACTTGCTTCAGTTCTTCTTAACTCTAGGAGGAAATAATATCTGTGATGGAGCTCATCCCAGGGTCTGTCCGGCTAGTCATTTCCTCAATAATTGCCTCGTCTGAAGGCAACACTAAGTCTAAAGAATCAGTATTGGCGAGGGAAACTTGAGCCCAAATATGCTCGAGAACCAGATCTAACTCTTGTGTGGGAGTTAGATCAGGATCAGTGGAAGCTTGCTAGACTATAGAGTATGCAACCTCTGTCGTGGACAAAGGCATGGCCATGCCATGGTGCCCTATCCCTTCAATCATGGTTGATGGGGAAGAGAGAGTCCACATATCATCAAAGTAAGTCATATGAAATGATGTGACTTGAAAAAATTCAACCTTAGTCTAGTCGGGGATAGCCGATATGAACTTAATGTCATCAGAAGGAGGCGGATAATCAAAAGTACCCATCAAAGGTGGGCACAAACCAAACACTATGTTGACAATGCTAGGTTGAGGGTTGTCAATCATCGGGACCGTGGATACCCCCAATGAAGGTTCAAGACAAGAGAAGGACAACTGATCAATGGACATGATCCGACCCTCGTGTGGAAACAACAAGACCCAAAAAACTGTAGTGACCACTGCATTCATAGCATAGGTCCAACTCCTTCCTAATAAGAGATTGTAGTCAAGAGACACATCGACCACCTCAACCTCGATGCACATGGTCTTCCCCCCTAACTGAACGGGGAAAGAGGGGACGATTCCATGTGGTAGGAATGAATGACAATTGAAAGTGGTAAGAATAGTAGGTGAAGGAGACAAAATAGGTTGGCCAATAGCCTTCCAACATGCCAATGACATCATGCATGTCGAGGCACCCTCATCAACCACTGTGCGGAAAATGTTCTGAGTAAAAATTTTCGTGGTGTAATCCACTACTATTTGAAATGCCATGTGGTAAGGGAGATGAGGTTTTAATTCAGTCATATCAAGCATGATCATTCCTGGATTACAAGTCTCAACAGATCCTAAGGAAACTAACAAAGCCTTTCTCTAGGAAGAGAATCTTTGGAGGACCTCCAAAGCAAACATTGCACAAGGGGTTTGAGACAAATCCTCCATCACAGAGTAGTTCTGGGCAGCCCTTGTGTTTGGATTGTGGGAAGCTTTATTGAACACATATTTTGGAATACGTGTCATTGTTTCACCCAATGTCTTCTCAATATGGAGAGGAAGAGGTGGGTTTTCATCTTCTTTACCCTTCTCAGAGGTGTTTGTCATTCTCTAGTCACATGGCCTAGTTTCTATATCAACCTTACCTTTCAACATATACACATTCACGGATGAAGGATTACTCGAAGAGAGAGGGGGTCCCTAACTGCTCCCTTTCATGCTCAAAGAGGCTTGAGTTAAATTTTTCCCATGTGGAAATGTGTTTGTTAACATGATAGGATGTTGTTGTGCCAATAACTTCTGGGCCTCTGCAAGACGAGGGTACAGGTGATTTATATGGTATTTCGTGCAAAGGTTACACATATGCTTTGACTTATTCATTTATGTGTTTCCGCCTCCAGCATTATTGGTAGGTTTATTATCCCCCTTACCCTTATTTTGTTGTTTCTTATTTCCATCAAGCTGTTGGGTGGCCTTCGGGTTTGTCGATTGCACACTGTGTACATCCAATGTTTGAGTAGGGGGAGCAGCCGAACTAGTGGTTTGGTTGGTCGATGTCTACTGTATTGACAATTGTTGTAATTGATTTGATAGCTGATCATCAGGCTTCATTTGTGCTGAACCAACAATACCATCGACATGTGGTCTATATCTATGTCTATTCTTGTTAAGTATCGAGCATGGTGCATCTAGAAAAACTTTGTAAAGTAAACCAGAACAAGAGTAAATCAGTTCTAGCTATTGAGCTCTCATTATCGCTTCTTCTTCTTAAAAAACCTTTGACATTGCTACATCTTTGGATAACTGAGGTACCAAAGACTTAAGGAACCACTCAAGCAAGAATGTTGGTGGGACTGGTACTTTTACCAAACTCTTCTGGCATCTCCATTCTTGGATGTGATCGAAGATATGGTCTGCCTTTGTCTGCTCAAAGTTGGCTAGAAATTCGGTGTCGGCGTTGTATCTCACGGGTAATTGAAAATGGTTTAAGAAAACCATTTCCAATTCTCAAAAGGTAGAGTATCTTGAGAGATTGAGCTCGATGTACCATTTTGCAGCACTCCCGATGAGAGTGCGTTAAAACAAATGAAACTGGATGGAGTCATTTCTCAATGAGTTGGATGAGCACCATAAATGGAAGGTAATCACATAATCGCCTAGATATTCATTAGGCTTAGCTTTGAAATTTGGAATGTCCGAATTCATCTTGGTTAGCATAGGAGGCCAACACATATTGTGACAGATGGGGTTGTTTAATAACCTTGTCAATTCTGGCAAGTACAAAGTTGCTAGAAACGGTAATTTGGGTTGTTGATTATAACCAGGGAAAAAGGAACTTGGATTTTGGTTGGCACCAGGTTGCCAGGAAAAGTTAGGTTTTTGGCTGAGGTTCTGGTAATAACCATGGTAGTGACTAGTGTACAGGTTCTACACTTGTTGAGACATCATCGTCTGACTCCTGTAATAGGATGTAGAAGGTTGGGCTTGTGTTGTATTCGAAGGATTTTGGGAAGGGTTTCCCCTTGCTGATCCGACGGGCATAGTTCTTGAGCCTTGCCTGGGGTTCCATTAGCTATGGAAGGGGTTTCCCTTGGTTGAGATCCCTGACGAGGGAAATGATCCCTGCCACAGATTCCAAGTTCCTTATGATGAAGGAATTCCTGAGTTTTCCCCCTATGCAGGAATAGTACCCTGCATAGGATTTTTTTGTCCATAACCGGGGTTGCCCCCGGCTGAGAAAACAACTGACGAGAATGTGTTGTTACCAAATGTGTTAAAAAAATAGAATCACGTTGAACCTATCGTCATGCTATAAGAAGGAATTCCTTGACTACCTTCTCCAAACAAACTATAGTTTACGTTTGGCCCAATGGAGTGCTAGTGAGCACTGTTGAGTGAAGGGGATGAAGGAGTTATATGACCCCCTCCATAAGGGAAAGCGTTATAGGGATATGAAATTCCCCCCATGGATCCTTGCAGAGGAGTGTTCAAGCTACTTTCTCCCAAACCTAAAGTCTGTAAAGTGGAGTAGGAAATGACAAAGTTCATATTGAAGTGAGGCATCTTGTATGAGAATGGAGAGCCAGTCGCACTCTGAGTGAAAGGAGCAGTGATCGCCCCCATAGACAAAATTAGACCACTTCCCGAGGTAGAGGCGGTCGAAACCATAGTGGTTCAGACCGATGACAGTTGGTTTGGAGGCAGAAAACCCCCTGAAATGAAATTCATGGACAGAGTATGAGGATTCCTTGAAGAAGTAACAACATTTGTCTCCATTGCTGCTTGTGACACTACCTTACGCTCGTAAGGGTGAACCTATACGACGATGGGCACCGATAGATTGGTGATCAGAGGGTTATATAGAAAAAGAGCTTCAACTCCAAGGTTAGAAATGGTTGGCTCCTCCCGAATCAAATGTTCTCCTCTCAGAGGTGGGTTGGACACAGTTTCCTATGGCCCAGTCACCTCAAAATACCCTTTCTAGTCTAGTCTTTGCCTTAGTGGTGGTGGGAGTGGCTCCAGATTAACCGGCAACAGGCCAATAAGCCTTTGTGACCGATGGAGCTCCTGATCCTCCATGGTGTGAGAATATCAATGACACACTATGTATTTCTATTAACATTAAATACCAACACACATTAGAAAAATCTCCTATGAGATAAGACAAGCAGATCACTAGCTAGTTGGAAGAACAGTTACACTAGCCAACACTAGAGAAACTTACCGGTGCAAGTGCAATTTGAATACGGAAGCACCCTTATGGTATACTCTGCAAAGCATGGCCCGATGTCTACCCTAGGTACCATAGTATACCCCTGAAGTCACCTGTGTAAGTCACTAAGAAAAAGACAACTAGGTTGTCAGCACGTGAACAGTCACCAGGCGGGTATAGTAGACAGTTGGGTGGACCCCAATGAGAAAGGTATCAAGCTTGAAACCTATCAAGGGTATCAAAATCAAGTGTTTTGGAATATGAATGAGGATCTCGAATGGATTCGAGACCCACAAATTTCCATGGAAAATGTGATCAACAAAATCCCAAGATAAGCCCTCTATATGTGCTCCCCACTACGCCTGTTCTAGATTTGGAGGGTTTATCTCTGCTACCTTTCCGCATGCGACCTCGTGTTTAGCTCCTCTGTTAGAGGGGGTTCCCAGATAAATTTCATGGTTACTAGAATTTCAAGCACTCCCTAGCACATACTCTTATGTTTGTTTTTGTAGCCTTGAAGAGTTTCCTCTCCAATTCTAAATCAAGGCTCTAGGCTAGACTAAATTGATGGACACTACAAACACAAAGTCTAATAAATTTTAATTAAGTGTTAATTTTAGTGGTTGTCTTAATTCAAAGGGAATGGAAGTGAATCCAAGGATGTTCTTTAAGAGACGAAAGAGAAGAGCATAAGATGAAACTGAAAAAAAACTACTTCTTCTTCACAAATAAAGATTTGTCAAATTAAAACTCTTTCACCAAACTTTTCGTAACTATTTTTCTCAGATATTTGAAAAGAAAAACCTAAAACAAGATTTTGCTCGACTATGAGCTACTTAATTTCCTAAGTATTCAAATAAAGAAATTAAGAAAATTTTATTTTTCCTTGATAAATAAAACAACTAACCTAAACTACTTTTACCAAACAAAGAAATGAATTTTTTTTATTATTATTTTATTCTTCAAAACAAGAAATTTGAAAATGAATTATTTTCCTTTATTCTAAAGGAAAAAGAAGGGAAAAATGAAGACAAGACAAGACCAATAAATGACTTATGGCCCACTGTGGATCACAGGGAGTCATTGACAATACCAAACAGCCAGATCAGAACAGACTCACAAGCTTGTCTAAAAACCCTAATAAAGAAAACACAAGAAATCTTTGATGAACAAAAGCTATACTGAGGTCAGACCCAGGCTATAGACTCCTATAATAGAGACCAGGAATAGATCAAGAAAACCCCTGAGGAGTATGAACTTTGACAGGGAAGAGGATTATTGCCTCTTCTTAAAAAAATATTTTATCAACACAGGCACGCTACTGACACTTCAACAGCCTACGTATGTACATAGGTTGTCTAAAGGTAGGGCACATATGTACACGTGCATACCCACTACAGGTCGTGTACACCTCTGTAACTTTCTAAAAAAGAAAACAACAGTCAAGTTGTCAAGGAAAGGAATACTGGTATGGAAGACCAGAATCCCTTAAAGACTCAGACACTTACGGAAACTCGAAAAAGGAAATTAAACCAATTAAAATGCCACAAAATAATATCCCCTAAAAATGCCTAGAGGTCTCCCCAGTATGGTTGCCAATTCCTATGTAGAGGGAAAACCCCCTATAGACTACACTAGGGTTCTAAAGTGTAGGCAGAGCTAACCGTCTAAAGTCTCCTACTTTTAACAACTATCCCAACATTACCCCACAATCATACATAAAAAAACAAAGTATAGGGATCTGGTAAGCTTACCTTAAATTTTGCGACTAGTGTGGATCCCTTTTCACTCAGTTGTTTCTCGACTACAAATCTCCTCCCAAGTCCAACCTGCATTCACCAAAAGACAAACAAGAAACTAAAAGCATGCATTCTATATAAGGATTAGTGGGTTAGATATCATAATAAAAACACAAATAAATCATGAAGATTGAAGACATCATTTGGCGGGACAGAAAAAGTATTTCTTTATATTAATTTCACAAAGTTGCTTACAATATGAGACCAACAAATTCTCCTTGAACTCAGTTCTGGGCTCCTCTTCACCATGCACCAACTGCTCCCACGCATTCTTATACTCTTTAGTTCTCTCTAGGGAAATGGAAAGGGTTTGCAATGGAGGAAGAGGGTTGAAAAAGGAATTATGGCTCAAACTCACAATGTGGTTGCAAAATATTGGGGCAAAGGGGGATACTGAAATGGGTAGAGTTTCATTTCTCTCATGATTCTTGTAGGAATGGGACCCCAACACCTTCTTTTATAGGACAAAAATATAGTTCTTCAGTTGCGTGACTGGCTAGGGACGGTCAAATGGTTAGGTAACTTCTCGAAAGCCTGTATCCCTTTGCAATTTTTATTTTTCACGCTTTTTGTGAGTATACGCGGGCTGTAATATTGTAGCAAGCGTGTGTACATGGAAAGTAGTGGTGCAGGACATGTACATCTTCAAAAAGGTGTTTTTTTAGAAGAGTTGTTCAATGATGGTTCGGAAAACATAGCAAGTAAGATGGTATGATGTCAGGTATGCATGTCTGGTGCAATTTAATGTTATAACAATTGTGCAAATTCAAGTGGGAAGCAGTCTATGGCAAGCTGATCCATATTTTAGAGTTCACTTTTTACTTCTTGTCAGATTCCTTTTGTATGGTTTTCATCGGGGATATCTAAGTTTGACCTTGGTCCATGACTCCACAGGGAGTTTTGTAAACAGAAGGATACTTTTGATTTATTGGAATGAAATGAAGAGATTGTTATTTTGTCTCATTTGTTTTAATATATGACTTGGTTATTTTTGCTTTTGATCTCCACATTTACTTTCTGCAATCTGTATATGTTCAAAAAATTATATAAAAATGTTATATTTTGCAACAATATTTTTATTTAAAAAATCATCCTCAGCCCTTGTAATTAATACTTTTGGATTTAGAAATACATTTTGAGGCTATAAACATAGGGTAATATTCCTAACTATCTTGTCTTAGCCAAGCAAGATTCAAAAATTCTTGAGTAAGATAAATTCATATATTTTCCTCAACATTTATTTGGCAACCATACTGGGGATATCTTCCATATCTCTCTCTTTGATTTCATGTTTTATTATCATTGAATATATTTATATTTTTTCTTTTGATTCTTTGATTGTTTCTTTTTTTTCATTACTGTACCTACTGCAAGGCAGCCCAATATTGAGCCTGGTCTTAAAGATCATACCAACATTGCTTTAACCTTATTTAATACCATCTTAGAGACCACTAATACCTGTGTTGAACTTGAACGCTCATGGGAAGTGATTGAACAAGACATAAGTGTCCGAGAACATTGGGAAGATAGGCAAAGAAAACCTAGGAATCAACCATACATTTTTTTTTCTAAAGTTTTGATCTTCTTTTCATCTCCTTAAATGCTCACATCTCTAAGAGAAGAAGAGGTTTATCACCTGAGATCAAACCTATTTCTTAAATAGGAAGAAGAAACATTGTATTTTTAGTCCAACAAAGTACTCTAAGGATAACTTTGTCTGATTCAACCAGTTCATCTTTCTCTTCCTTACCTATTGTTCACAAGATGGCATCTAGTGGTGGCTCTGGTGGCACTAGAGGTTCTTATTCATCTCAACCTCCAGCCTCGTTAGTTATTTCTATCTTGTATATTCATAAAGTCCCTTTCCAATCTACTACAAAACTTTCCAAGGTCATAAAAAAGTATGTGCTCTTTCAGTTTGAAGAAGATGCTACAACTACTCTGTGGCATGTTCCTCTCCTCTTAACCTAGAATCTACTACTCACCCTCTTCCTAAATTAAAACATCATCTCCCTAGGTTTTCAAAGAATAACACAGTCACTACGAATGAACACTTGATGTCATTTTCTAATTCCTATCACAACATATGAGCCAATGACAATGACACTTGTATGCGCTTATTTGTTAATTCCATTGAAGGGAAGGAAAAGACCGATTTCTTTGATCTTCCTCCCAATATTATTTCCACTTGGGAGGATTTATTTTATTGTTTTAAATGTACCTATGGGCAGTCTAAGAGTCCATTCGAGCATTTATGGGAGAACAATAACATTGCTTATAAATAGGGTGAGACTATCAAGTCTTTCAACTTGCGTTTCACCAAATTGTATAACCAAATTCCTGAACTTATTCGTCCTCTGAACCAATATTCTTTTATGCATTATTATAATTATCTACCTTCCCCTTGCCATCATAGGATTGAGGAAAAATCCAATGATAATATTGGTTCCTCTTTGAATACTTTTTTAGAGTATGAATATTAGCTTGAAAGAACAAGTTTTCCTAAGGGATACTCAGTTAAATAGATGGACATGTCCGCCCTCTTACAACTTGTACAAGACATGAATAACCAAATGATGGCATATGAGTAGAAAGGAAATGTCCCCTCACTTACCCCTAGAGCCTCATCTTCTTCTTAACCACCCTTTAAGAATTTTAATGAAAATAACTTTCAACCTAAATCCATCATGCCTCACAATTGGTGTAACTTTTGCGAGGAACACTATGAGGAAAGTACTTGTGAGGTAAAGAAGAGTGCCAGAGATAATATATTTGGTAAAAGGCCTGGAAATACTATTGTTGTCCTAGATTTTGCAGAGCTAGAGGATGTTATGATGATAAATAATAGGAATAAATCTTATGCTTCGAAAGGTAAATATGATCCTCCTCGCACTTATTCTATCCCAAGATCATCTTCAGCAACTGCTATTGTTTAGGTTTCTAAATATATTGATAGTCAAGGAAATATCTCCCCTCTTCCCTCTTCCAAATACAACATTCTAAATCAATTGGCTAAAAATAAAGTAGGCGCACATAATTTTAGACAACCTTTAAAAAACCCCCCATTTTTTATTTATGTAAATATTATGGACTTAATATCCCATTGTTGTCTCATTGATGGTGGTTAGGGCCCAAGTTTGATGTCCAAGGCTATTATGGAAGAGATAGGCTTGTATTTTACAAATGAAAATGCCATAATCATGCTCTGTTATAATAGTTTACAACAATCAACCATAGGTGAAATCAAGGGCGTAACCTTAGTTTTGTGTGTGCATCCTGAAATAAGGACAACCCTTAATATTCAAGTAATCGATATGCCAATGAGTAATTATTCGATCATATTATGAAGAGATTGGCAAGATTTGATGGGTGGATACCTCTCACTCGACGAGACACACTTATCTATTCCTCGGAATAGCAAGAACATTATAGTCCTAATAGAGGGAAGAATATCACCTTATATAGAAAGCATTCCCTAGCCTAATGTAAATTATATCAAGGAGGACCTAGGAGTCTATTCCATCTTTTTAGATGAGGACAACACTACCTTGGAACAAATCGATATAGAGGATGAAGTTTGGCATATGCACTTTGATGGTTCATGCTCCAATGAAGGAAACATAGTTGGTATTATCTTGTACTCTCCTATGGGTAAAATTCACAACTTTTCCTATAGGTTAGAGTTTTCTTTCACAAACAACATCGCCGAATTTGAAGCATTACTGCTAGGCATTGAAAATGCCTATAATTTAGGTTGTGGTCACCTTACAATTTTGGGGGATTCTGAACTTGTTGTAAACCTTGTACGTAAGATATATTCTCCTATCAACAAGTTAATGAAACGTTACACCCAAATTGTTTGGGAAATTATCTCTAACTTTCTATCTTTCAACATCACTCGTGTTAAAAGGGAATTGAACTCAATGGTTGACAGGTTAGTTTTTTTTGCAGTGTCTCCTACTCGACAATTTTTTCCACAAAGAACTGATTTTACCTTTAAATATTTTTATCGTCCACATATCCTTGATAATATAGAGTCATGGGAGGTCTTCCCTAGTGATAAGAGCATATGTTCTTTCATACAAAATGAACCTTATAAGACTAAGGAAATTATATGAATGGAAGATAACAAAATTCCGAAGGGCTTGACTCCTCTAGAAAGTTCATTTTCATCGAGTGATGTAGGAAACATAGAAAAACATAAATAAAAGGAGTCGTAAAGGAAAGTGGGTGAAACCATTTACTTGAACATTGGGATGCCTGACTATCCAAATAATGTTAGAATAGGTGCCCAATGTTTTGATGAAGAAAAATTGAAGTTCATTGAGTTGCTTAGTGAATTTCAAGATTTTATTTTCTTGGTATTATGAGGATATTCGTGGTTTTGATCCTTCTCTTATACAACATGTCATTCCTATAAAGGAGGGAATAAAACTAGATAGGAAGAAACAAAGACCCATTAACCCTGCACTGGAAGCAACTATTCAAAAGGAGTTGGAAAAATTCTTGAAGGCTGGGATAATTTTCCATGTTAAGTATTCTGAGAGAGTTTATAATTTGGATCCCATTCAGAAATAAACTAGTCATATTAGATTATGGGTTGATTTTCGTGCATTGAATAGGGTCAGTATTGTAACATCCCTGGCCCTCAAACCTCTACTAGGTAACACTACCTAAACAACTATATTTTTTTTCTTCTCTAATACCATTCTGTAACGTCTTTGACCATCAAACCAGTAGACTGACAACATTACCAAATGACTATATCATTTAATTCTCTGCTCTGATACCAACTTGTGATTCCCCCAACCACCAATCGACCAGGAAACATCACTGAGATAGACTTCTTTTGCAGAAATATTCACATATAAAACTTAACAAGAAATAAATAGAGATAACATCTGATATTCGCACACACACACACACACACACACACACACACACACACACATATAATGCAATTAAACAGACATCAATACTCTATGCATACACATGTTCATACAGAAGCAACATTAACACATACATGCAACATATATATATGCATTGCTCATCAATTATAAAACATGTACAAATACACAACATATAATGAATAGAGATTTGGTACTTATAATTTAATTGAAGTACACCAACTGCATGTAGGCCTTCCACGAACCTCCCAACTTTAGACCACACTAATCATCACTCTCAGCATTGGGCCACCCCCGAGTTGGGACTAAACTCCACCGAGAAAGGGATTCCTAGGGTAGGCAGGGACAACATGAAGTTGCATAGTACAACATGAAGGATTTTCTGCAAGGAGTCACTTATGCCTACAACTCACAGAATCTCATTCCCCACATGCATGTCCCACCCTAGGAGTGTACACCTTCACTGTAAAATAGTACATTGGTTTCTACACCTCCCTTTCTTTGGGCTTCAACAATAGGACAGATCAGGAATTATCAGATCTATGTGGCTGCTACTGGACTCCCTCCATGATAACTCACTTCCTCATTACACTCTCTCACCTGGAGAGAGTTTCTCACAAGCCTACCAACCTACTTCTTCTATCCATTGGCCTAACGACTCACTTATTCACTCTCGCTCCTCCATGCATGGGTACAAGTATGGAAGCAACATAAACTGGACTTGGGAATGGTAATGATGGAATAATACACAGGAAACCCACAAGGTACAAGTGTATCAAGGGTGTCAATTTAGGTTTGTTGCAGAGGTTCGGTGTGGTTCAAGAATTCAACAAGACATACTAGGGTACTCATGTTTGCTAGGTGTGTTGGTGAAAAATGGCCAAGAGAAGAACCCCCAAAACAATATGAATTCTCACTTATATTGCATGTGCATTAATTGACACATGGCACTCATGAAGCGTGTTCCTCTCCATTTGGAAGTCATACCCTCTTTCCAAAGGAACTTAGGATATATATTCATATCCCACTCACATCATTTAGAATAATAATATATATATTATTCTACTGGACTTAAGCTCTTAATATTAGCCCCTCATTCTAGCCTCTCAGCCCCCTTCCCTTATCGAGCCTAGTGGAGCTTATTCCCCCATAATTATTTCTTCGTGGTCGGTCTACAAGCATCGATGCAATTTTATTAATAATATTCATAATTACATATACAAAATCAGGCCCACTGGCCTTAAACTCTAGGCTCTCCATCCTAATACATAGATAAGGTTACCAACTTATAATACTTGGCTCACCAACCTATAAACATCATTGCATTCATAATTACAACCCGAGCTCGGCCTTTGGGGTATTACAAGTATTAAAGACCATTTTCCTCTCCCTAATATGGAACTCATTTTGTAGCAAGTTGCAGGGTCACATATGATGTCCTTACTTAACGATTTTTTTGGTTACAATCATATCAAGGTAAAAAGGACAGATAAATATTAAACCACTTTTACTACAACTTGGGGCACTTTCTCTTATGAATGTATTTCTTTTGGTTTATCTAATGCAGGTGCCACTTTCCAAAGAGATATGCAGACAAATTTTGATGATTTGATCGACAAAATTATTCATATTTATATCGATGACTTAACCGTTTATTCTAAAAATTGATCAGATCATTTCGGTCATCTTAGAAATATTCTCATGTGATGCAGGAAATTCAAAATTTCTTTAAATCCTTCTAAGTCTATCTTCGATGTTACTAAGGGAAATATTCTTGGTCACATTGTCTCTGATTCAAGAATAAGCATAGATTCTGAAAGTATTGTTGCTATCCTAAATCTTCCTTCTCCTACTTCCAAAAAGGATGTTCAAGCCTTTATGGGTGTTATCAACTTTGTTCGTAGGTTTGTTCCTTATTTTTCTGTAATGGTCAAGCCAATTCACAATCTTCTTAAGAAAGATCACTCATTTTCTTGGATGGGTGATGTCGAAAATGATTTTTTTTGGGATCAAGAAGGAAATCAGTTTCGCACTGGTTTTGGTGAAGCCATATTTTAAGAAAGAATTTATGATATATACTAATGCCAAAGAGGATTCATTTTCTGCTATCCTCGTGCAATATTGTGACCAAGTTAATGAAAAACCAATGTCTTACATGAGTCAAATATTTTCAGAAGATGATTTTAAATATTCTTATATTGAAAATCATTTTTTCTCTCTTGTTAAAGATGTTGAAAAATTTTACCACTTCATCTTAGGTAAGCACACGCTAGTAAAAGTACCTTTACCTGCTGTCAAGTTTTTACTCTCACGGTCTTATATTTCAAGGAATATTGCACATTAGCTTTCCAATATCCAGGAGCATGATCTAACCATCATGCCTTATAAAACTATCAAGGAACATGACTTATCCCTTCACTTAGCTCAACATGATGAAACAAGTGAAGAAATTGATGAACAAGATAGCACTCTATCAACATTTTTCTACATTGACAATCAAACCCTCCCTATAGTCGAACATCTATGGTATAAAGATCTGGTTTATTACTTGCAAAATAAAATATATCCAGATAACTTAGATACCCATCAAAGAAGAAGGCTCTGTCTCAAATATTCTAGATACGTCATTATAGGAGAATTATTTCTTAGGAGATCTATCGATGGTATGTTACTTTGTTGTGTGAACAATGAGGAAGAACATAAATTTTTACAAGAGACTTATGGATCTTCAAATTTTGTTATTCATGTAGGAGGTCACTTTTCTGCTAAAACCACTACTTTTAAGATTATCAGGAAAGGGTACTATTGGCCTTCAATATTTCGTGTTTCTTATCATTTTTCAAGATCTCATGACAAGTGCCAGAAGTTTGCTAGGAAAGAACCTCTTTCTGCTATGCCTTTACAACCTATCCTCCCTAACTTTCCTTTTTCAAAATGGCGTCTGGACTTTATTGGTCCTATTGATCCTCCCTCTTCAGTAGAGCAAGTTTATATCTTTACAACCACATACTATTTTACAAAATGGATTGAAGCTGTCCCACTTAAGCATTCACAAGATGAGCAGGTGATTTCTTTCCTTGAGAATAATATTTTTTCCAGATTTGGTCTTCCTTTGGAAATTATTACAACCAATGGTCCCACTTTTATTTCTACTAAGATGACCCAGTTTTTAACTAAATTGGGGGTTAAACATTTTACCTCATTAACTTATTATCCCCAAGGAAATGGGAATCGGGTTATAATTATCAAGAGTCTCATTGAATATAAGACTCGTCAATGTCACACTCTCCTCACTTACGCCATTTCGAGAGATAGCACTACCACTAAGGTGAGCATTGATTGCACTCCTTTCCATCTTTTTTATGGTCAAGAAGCCATTTTGCCTACCGAGATGGAGATTTCTTCTCTAAGGTTAATGATACAGGTTGAAGAATTAAATTCTTTCGATATCTCTCAAAGAATGAATGCACTTTTGGCTTTAGAGGATAAAAATATGTTTTCCTTGGATAATATAAAGAGAATATAGAACATTGTTCAAAGATATTTCAATAAAAGAATCAAAGCTATCAAAATTAAGGTTAGTGGAAGGTATTGATGTGGGATTCATCTCATGCTTCTAGAGGAAGGCATTCAAAGTTCCAAAAGTTATGGCTGGGTCCTTTTAAGAACAATTTTGTCCTTAGTGCAAATTCCTATATCTTAAAGGACTTGAAAGAGGGATTGTTTTCCTATAGCACCAACAGTTCCCACTTAAAGAACTATGTGGAACCAACATGAATGTTTAAATATTGTATGGAATGTTTTATGTATTATAGTTTTTTTTATTTTCTTTGATTTTGCATCAATGTTATTTCATTTCTTCTTATTTCAATTATGTTGTTTCATTTATGTTATTTTGTTTCTTGCCATTTTGTTTATTTTATTGACTTCCTTTCTTGTCAAAATAAAATGTTGGATCAGTTTTTCTACAGCAACGCTTTTCTGCAAAGTACTGTTAATCAATAACAATTAGGTTACATAGTTAACTTGATGTTTCCCCTTGAAAGAATCATTGAAATTGTTATCTTCTTCAACTACTGTTATATAAGATAGTTGGTTTTATCCCTTTTCTATTTTCCTATTCTTCCATCCGCTCCAAGGTTCAAAAGAGCATACCAGAAACGTTTTCTCCTAGAAGTAAAGAATGCTTTCACATGATTAATTGAATGATTATGCATACAGGGATAGAACCCCTCATATCTAACACTTTTCATGAGTTATTCCCAAAATCCCAATCATTTTCCCCTTAAAACCACTCACTTCCCCCTGTTGCATAATCATTCTAATGTTTATCTTCTTGATCTAATGTTTACATGGTATGATAAACCAATAAATCTAATTTATTAATCTGTTGGAAACATATTTCCCTGTGGAGTCACCAGTTTGTGGACGATTAAAATCGCAACGATGAATACTGCCCACAAAGGATTGTTAAGTTCTATTACTTATTTATGTTAATAATAATTAAATGGTAGGTGGGACACCCTTTTAGACTAGAGATGATATGATGGATATTTTATGCTTATAGGTTTACTGGTGTTATATTGATGCCCATATAGTCCTCTATAATTGATGATGCAGTCTTGGTCATTTGTATGACAACATGGTTGGTTGATGCATTGTTGCTAAATGTTGTTGATGTTCACTCAGAATACAAGGAAGTGCTATGGATATAAGGATTACTTTATTTGACAAGTGTTATGCTATACAATAAACATTGGTTAATGTTCTTACACATGATTTTATGCAAAGGGATAATAAAATGATATGGAATCTTGAGCTCAAAACAAAAAGGAGAAAAACTATGGATAGGTCCTAAGGATGTGGAAAAAATATTATATATGAACCTTGAAAATATATATAATAGTGGAAAATGTGAAGTGATGGACCTAGCTTCTATACTATGCGTTTTGGTTAAAGGATTATATGTGAGAACATATGGTAACTTTAACAGATGGTTATTATTTTGATATGTTTTGGGTGACGCACTATACAATGGATATGGCATTGAATTTATAGTTTGGATGTTCTTTGAATTTAATGGTTTATGTTATGTTAATGGGATGGATAGTATGTTAAGCCCTAATATTGGCTCATTACCCCTTAATTGGGGCATATTATGTTAGTAATGTTATTTTATTTATGTCGGCTTTAGGCCATTAGTTGTAATTATACCTCCTAGTCTCC
>JZKD02S1810584.1:336030-348497 GCA_000966675.3 Picea glauca
CTATTGATTATTTCTCATATATTGTGCATGGTGTATTATGGTGTATTGGTGTAACTCTTATACTATTGCTCATTGCTCATTGGATATAATTGAATGGTTTAAGTATAAGTTGAAAAAGGTTTTAAATTGTACTTGATACAAATTCATCCCCCTCTCAGTATCAACAGGTGTGACCTTGTTAGCGTCACCATTCTCACTTATATTGAGCTATAATGTGCACAATGCTATAACTTTTGATGAAGAATACTAAAGAAGCGAAGAATTCCAGATCTTTGTGGATGTAGCCCAAGGGGGGTGAACCATGGTAAAATATTGTGTCGCTATGTGGAATTTTTCTTTTATGTCTTGCAATGGTTTATGATGAATGATTGAATTTGATAATAGTAAATTGCAACGCGCACTAGAATAGTCATGATATTTACTATAGAATGAATGCTAAATGAATGCACATGGTTACACAATGGTAGATCTAGATTTAATGGCATGATATAATATTATATATGAAGTATGTTGAGGTAGAAAGTATGTCTAAAATCCCCACAACAACATCCCTTCCATGATTTCAAACATTTAGGTCTTGTAATCACCCATAAGCCATCTCGAGTGAGACTTCATTGTGCACTCTGTGTGAAGTGTTTCCTTTTGGTTTCTAGAAGGGTCGATGGTTTGTAGGGTGTTGTTGGAAACCTAAACTAGAACCCAAGTTAGCCCAAACAATCCCTCCCACTAATCGGTATGAAATATTGATGGGATGATACCAGGGAGAAGGGTTCCAAATGTCGATTATATTCATTTTCATTTTATGAATCAATGTTGAAGTTTGAGATGGGAGGTAATCACTTGTGATCATTTTATTTAGAGAGGTTTATATCTCCACCATTAAACTTGGTGAGTTGATGGTGGGCATATCGAGATGGTAGAGCCCGCGAGAGTTACCCAAGCTTCCATCTTTTTCAAATGTCTTGATATTTCAACACCATGTGAATCGTTCCATGCGATGGTTGGTCTACATGGAAAATGAAAGTTGTACCACATGGTAGGACGTGGGTTATGACATGTGGCGAATGGATTTGGGGTTCTACATAGAAATCCATAGAAAATTGGATGACATCGTGATGCCAGCTGACACTTTCCATGCCACGTGTCGTAACACATCATGGACCACATGTTGACACCATAACAATGTGATCAAACTATCTTGCGGCATGTCATGCCAATAATATGCCATTTCAATTCAAGTGTTGAATGTGGGTTTGAATGGGCATGGAGGTTTGGGATAAAGTCCGTGAACGTAAGCTGTTATATTTGGATACCCAAAGATCTCATCCATAGATATATTATTATAGGCTCAGGAGGGTGTATTGCACCTTCAATATACCAGGATATCATAATCTCGAGCTATGGGGATCTATGTCTACAAGATTGTTTTTGGGAAGGCTATATCCCAATGGTTGGGAACCATGATTGGACGATATCCTATTTTTTTCATGGGCCAACACCCAGGATATCAATATCGAGGAGTGTAAATGTTCCTAAAACAACGGAAATAGGGCCTAGGGGCCAAATGATCCAATACCCCGATGGGGAAAGGTTCTCAAGTATAGTTTAAACCTTTTATCCTATGGTTGGAGTAGTTGTGGATAATGTTATCCATCCAATACAAACACACAAGTGTCAATTTATGAATGGAGGAGTCATGTGTGGTGTGATGATGTGTATGCCATGTTAGTATATGTGGAGGGTATTGCACGTTCCTTGGTAATTTGGCACTTTGAGAGGGTGGTCAATGACATTTATGGGTGAAAGGTGTCATCCGACTAGAAGGAAATAATAACGCCATGTGTTATGAGTTATGCTATGTGGCATGTTGAAACAACACCACATGTTTGAGATGCTAGTGGGACAACCAAATCAGGTTTTGTTGTTCAAAGGTATAAGTAGGTCGACAGGGTGATTTCCTGGTAGCCATATGTCACACCATAATTAGGCTACATTATCAAAGCATGGTCCCCATGGTGTTTACATACTAGGATATGTTTCAGGTGGATAGATGTCAATATCTAAATCGATGAATCATGTATGGTGTGAGGACATGTATACCATGTCATTCCACGTGGAGGGTAATGCATGTGTCATGGTAATTTGTCACTTTGAGGGTGAGGTATATGATGGCTATGGGTGAGAGATTCCATCCAGCTGGTAGGAAAAGAAAATCCCGTGTGTTATTCCATGTTTTAGGTTGTGGAACTACCATATGTATGGGGTTCTAGTGGGGCCACTGGATCGGGTGTTGTTGTTCAAAGGTATAAGTAGACCAGTGGGACGATGCTTCGGTAGTGACGTGTCATGCCATGGTTAGGACAAGTTGGAAATGTGTGGTCCCTGTGGTGTTGATGTAGTCAAGATACATGTTAGCAATGTATCAATTACATAGGGGGGGTCCTGTGTGGTCAGGTTAACCATAGGCAAAGGGTGACACAATCCACCAATTTGCGACACTTCATCGGAGGCTTAACTCTGGTTGGGTTTCGTGGCCCATCCCCCCTCCATTAAACCTTGAACATCCAGAGTGGACCATGATGAGAGGTATACCATTCATATAGATGATGGTTGATCTCCATCACCCATCTCTTCCCTCGATTTCCCACAAGAGTATTCATAGATTTTTTGGTATTACTTGATGCCAAGTGGATTTGCAAACCAATATGGCATATTCAGCTTGATGGTGACATGTCAATATCATATCACATATGTACGGTAGCATGGATGTCACATGTTAGTAATCTTGTCTTTGTCCAATGAAGGTGCTAAAAATTTAAAAGGGAATAACTTTCTTTCTAGAGCTTAGTTTTTAGCTAATTGATATTCATTGGAAATATTCATATGAGAAGAAGACGATGGTGTGCTTGAAAGGAGGTTTAGAGATGATTTAGGAGAAGTGAAATTTTTATAGCCCATTCCCTTAGAAGGTACTTAGGGGGTTGGGTGTCTTACAATAAATTCAAATAAGATATCTTCTAGTATGGTAGAAATTTTGAGAAATCCTATGTTGAAAGGATCTAAACTTTCCCAAGTAGAATCTTTAGTAATAACCCTAGAAGATGATAGATTTATTTATTTTCCTTGTCAATATGATAAAATGTGAGTCATGTAAATTTATATATAATAAAAAAAAAAGTCTACCCAACATATAACAAGTAAAATAAAACCCAGACATAATGGAAAACATAAGCTTTGTGTTGTTTGGTTCAAATTCAATTCCAGAAACTATGAATATGATTATTTTTCATATAGGAGGCAGTTTCAACGATGTTATGTTGAAAGGATCTCAAATTTGGTAACTGAATTTTTGATTCTTAACCTTAGAATATGATCATACAACATTTGGATATTTTTTTCTTAGATGCTCATAAAATATGGGTACTATAAATCTAAATATAATAATAAAAAATCTTACCAACATATAAAAATAACAATTAAATCCAACAATAAATAAAACATAAAATTTGTGTTGTTTGGCTGAAAATAACTTCCAATAACTTTGAATATGATGGATTCTGGTATAGAATACAAATTCAATAATAAACAATATTCAAGGTATTATTTTATTCATGACTATAATAAAATAGATGTAAGCATCAATAATATTCAAGCCATTCTTTTAGTGCATGCATATGGCATATGAAATAATATAATTTAAGTGCGTATGATATTTGGCTCTCAAAATTCTTTGGATTGCATATTTTCAATAATAGAATTTAGGTGTGTATGACATTTGGATCTTGAATTCTCTCAGTATTTCGCAGTTTCATAGTGTAATACCCCAAGGTCGTGCCCCTGCTAAATTGTAATGATGTCTAATGAAGTTCATAGGTCGATGTGCCAAGTATTTATAAGCTCGGAGGCTTATGTGTTTATTAGGCCGGAGAGCCTAAATGTTCAGGCCAGAGAGCTTATTTTTGTATATGCAATTATGCATATCATTAATAAAAATACATCGTTTCGTGTAGACCAACCACAAAGAAATATTTATGGGGGACTAAGGTCCACTAGGAAGGGAAAGGGAAGAGGGATGTTGGCCCTTGGTTATGGAAGTATGCAAAGATCAAGGAAGAAAAGAAAAAATGTGAATTGCACAGAAGACACAATGACTGTTATTGGGTTGAAGTGAACAAAAGAGAAGAAAATATGGATCGAATATCGAGAAAGAAAGTTTTTGAAAGAGGAGATCGGCCATGACAAATAAGCAAGGAAGAAGGATTGTGGACAGTTCAACAAGAAGAAAAATCCATTGTTGGATGCTTTGGAGCACCACTTGAGAAGAAAGGAAAGACATGCTAGCGAAACCTTGAAAATACGGGTCAAGTTGACCTAGGGTTTTAGATGTCTAGGGTTTTGGTATCTAGGGTTTTGGACACCTAGGTTTCAACCTAAGGTTGTCAGTGAGCTATTGTAATGTATAAATAGAGGTCATGAGGGCATAGTTTGGGTTGGTATGATATTTCTATTGATATATTTGTATTGTGCATATGAGTGAGTATTGTATTGAGAGAGAGAAGTGTTGAGAGTGAGAGCCTTTTGGATTGTAAGATATTCAGTTGGGTGCAAAGATCAACCCTGCAGCTAGGTGCATAGGGAGGGGAAGAGAAAGAGAGGAGAAGAGAGAAGATCTACTAGCTAAGAGCAAAGATAAGAATTATATGATTTACTCACATATAATATAGCACAGTTTTGTGGATGTATCCCTAGAGAGAGAGTGAACCATGAATATTTTGTGTCGTGTGTGATTGATATTTTGTATTTGCCATTAATATATTGTGATTTCATTACTGCTTTAGATCTGATAAGTAGATGTGTAGAATAGATCTAAGTTGATAAGTGATATACGAATGTTGTGTTGTTCTTTTGTTAGATCCACTTGATATTCCCCTTGTTTGTAGACATATTTGTCCTGCAACCCCCTCATAACTACTTTGGGTGAGACTGCATATGCTTCACAGGTGTTTCTGAAAGGGCCATTAGCTAGGGCTTGTTGGTGCACTCTTGGAGTTGAACCCTAGTTCTGCCCCTGTGCCAACAAATGGCTCTATTGCTGGGACAAGAATATTTTTCAGGGAATGTCAAGGTGGTTTCCATCGAAGACAGAGATTCAAAAGTGGATAGAGGATCAAGAGAAAGAATTTGCTAAAGCGCAGAATAAGAACTCTAATCTTGACACTGATAATTGGGTAGAAAGATATATCTTCATCGATATACACGAGATATTATTTGGAGGGATCCATCAGGATATATATGAGTGGCTAGCTAGATTAGCAGATACCCAATTCGAGATCTGATCTAGACCTCTTGTGGTTTGGATGTGAGATTTGATCAAGAAGATCAAGAGAGTTGATAACGCTGTATCACAAGAAGTAGATCATTGGTTTGATAGTACCATTGGAGGGTACATCACAAAGTTCACTATTGTCAGAGTATAATCATACAACCAAGTTGAGAGATATTTCTTTAAGGGTCCCTGAGGCAAATTCTTGCATTTTTAGAAGTTGAGAATCAATATGCTATTGCATGAGAAGAACATATTGAAGAAACAATAGATTAGTCAGACCAAGAAAGGCTAATGTTCAAAAATTCAGACAATGACAATGACACAGAAGCTAGACATACGTGCAGTGGGAGAGTATTTAGAGAAGTTCATCTTGTGAACTTGTTTAAGTAGAACTATGGGGAGGAGGGTTTCTACAGTGGGAAGAGGTAGAACTATTAGACAAAGAACATTCAGAACCCGCTAGGCAAGAGGAAGGAAAAGATGAAAAGCTTCGCCTAGGAGAACCTGAAACCTCGGAAACTACGCAGACCATCAAAGTAAGTACTATTATAATTCATGTTGATTCGGTAGTGTTAAGAAACTAGAGTAATCCCAGTCACCAGAGCATCTAGAGAACTGTCAATAGTAGTCCACCGCATATTCAGTTAGGGACCCTAGAAAGATCTATGGTAGATGAGATGAGACTCCCTATCTTTAGGGGAGATGGATCTGAAGATCGTGATCAAAACTGGTTTCTATGTGAAGTTGTATGGAACATTAAGAATGTCACATATGCAGTTTTCAAAATAAATCAGTTCAGTACAAATATCATAGATCGTGCATTGAATTCATACATGAAACTTGTCCAAGGAATTTCACAACCTAAGCCATTGAATCATATCAATAATGTGTTGATTGTAGAATTCAAGAAACCGAAGTAGGAGTCCCAATGTATCACATAGCTAAAAGAGATAAAGCAGAAGGTGGTTGAACCTATTTGGGAGTTCGATAAGAGATTCAATACCTTAACAGGCCGATTGACTTTTCATATCCCAGATGAGAAGAATAAGGAACGGTTCATTGTTGCCCTTCTACCACACATCAGAGTTCCCCTGATGCAACAAAATATTTCTTCACGGGATAAGGCATTGGAGATCACCATAAAGATAGAATCAACCCCTATTGGAGAATCCAGCTTAGGTATGAGCCATATTTTGAGTCAGCTAACTAGTTTGTCTCTACAAGTCAAAGATATGAAGAAAGACAAGGGAAATGATAAGAGATAAGACATATGGTGTGTCAGATATAGATCAGAAGGCCATGATAAAGAACACTTCCCTCTATTCAATGAATACTTGGCTTCTAGAGCTCTGAGCCCCTTGAAGAAAGTCACCTTACCCTGGTGCAAGGTATGCAGAAACAAACATCGTACTGGTGAGTGCTACTACATGAAAAACTATGTTTAGACACCTACAATTTTTTGTTGTACATTCTGTAAGTCTGTAGGACATGCTAATAGGGATTGTAGGTCTTATGATCTCAGGCATGAAAGGTCAAGAGACATATATAATATTTAAGGAAAAGTACACGAAGAAGGAAGCACTACGCTGTACAACTCTCCTGGGAAATGAAACTTCAATCCTCGTGGTGGATTCAGAGGAAGAGGATGAGGAGGAGGAATGGGTTGATTCCAAGGATAGATTATTTTCTATAACTTTCCACAACTAGGACACCTTGCAAGGGATTGTCAGAACCCTTGTACCACTTACAGCTACTGCAGCTCATTTGACCATGTTATAGAAGATTGTCCTGTGCTACTAGCCAAGCTTCATGAAAGACAAGGACTCTGACATAACCCACAAGTGCAACTGATCTATGTCGAACCTCATGGAGAAGACCCTAGATTCATTTTTATAACCAGAGGAGGTGTTGTTACAGGAGAAGATAGACTGACATAACGGAAGACTATAGAAGATTCAGGAATCAGAAAAGATGCAAAGAAGACCCAAACTTTTGATGCAAAGAAAGAAAGGCAGATGTTTGAGGAAGCTAGGAAAT
The DNA here is from genome assembly GCA_000966675.3 of Picea glauca. Classification (NCBI taxonomy): domain Eukaryota; kingdom Viridiplantae; phylum Streptophyta; class Pinopsida; order Pinales; family Pinaceae; genus Picea; species Picea glauca. The sequence goes on from JZKD02S1810584.1 coordinate 343,394, forward strand.
AATTCATAGGAAACCAAGTCTCTGCATCAAAGACAAGACCAAAAGTGAGAGAATATGGAATGCATCTGGAATTTGATCAGTCTGCTTCACCCAAAGAAGGAAAAGAGGTAAGCAATCTCATGGAATTTTTATACACTTGTATTAAGTTTGTTCAAGACGAAAGCATTGTACAAGAATTACAAAATTTAATCAGATAATATGAGATAGGAAATATAGATCCCTTACTAAATTGGGTAGTACACCAAATTGGTAAGAAGAGAAGAAAAAATAAGGAATTACATTTGAATGCTCAAATAGGAGAGTACGAGATAGACTATGTGGTCCTCGACTTAGGGTCAGAGATGAATGTCATGACGAAGAAAACCTGGGCACAAATGGGAATACTAAAGTTGATATATTCCCCTATCAGGCTTAGGCTGGCTAAACAACAAGTTGTCAACCCATTTGGATGATTGGAGCATGCCCCTATGGACATCGACGGAGTGAGAACATTTGTAGATTTTGAGGTAATTGAAATAGTTGATGATAGTTTACATTACCCTATGTTGTTAGGAATTGATTGGGCCTTCAATAGCTCTACTATTGTTGAATTAAAGAAAATACATATGAATTTTGAAGGAGATGGCCTTAGGGTCATCACACCTTTAGATCCATATGAAGTTCAGTGATACATAGAACTTATCAAAGAAGAATACCATGCATATGCACTAGAAAACATATATAAACTAACAACCAAACAACATGATTACATTAATCATACAACCGATGGGAATCTAAGCTGGTGAAGTGACAACACGTGCTCATCAGACTCAGAAGAAGCACTAGAGAACTGGTAGAACCATATGTATGGAGTGTCTATAAGGAGATGTTCTAGATTACCAGATAAGTTTGTTGGATCGACACAACAATAAGTAACTTACCCACATTTGATGGTTTGAATCTATTAGAAGCCTTCCTATCAAACTTTGAAGAAAGTGTACCAACACAAAAAAGGTTGTTGGAAATGGATGAGGCCCTGAAAGCCACACCAACAAGATGGTGGGGGACACACAAAAGTAATATTACAGATTGGGTACATTGTCATACTCTGATGACAACATGATTCTCAACACAAGCAGAAGGTTGCGAAGTTCACTACACAGGTTGAAGCTGCCTAAAGGACCATGTGCAAAGCTACAAGGAATCCTAGAGCAACATTCCTCAAGAACAATGGGTACACAGATTCATCAACACGTTGGACATGACACCTATCAACTGGTACCATCAAGAAAAACTGCACCTCATCACTGCATATTAGAAAGGTATGACTCAGAATTTTGTAACCACCTTATTATTTGAAAGTCAATTTCCTTCAATAGATCAAGCACTGCAGATTGTGAGATAGAAAGTATTCGAGGAGGTATCCAACCTTTCCTTAGAATAGGAAGAGTATGAATGGACTGTGCCTCTCCAGAAACTGGAAGGTTGTTACAACATCAATGCTGATGAAGATGATCATCCAAGGAAGGTGAACATCACAGAAATAGAAGGCTAGAGAAATGTGGAAGGACCAAGCATTGAGCTGCCATTCATTGGACAACCAATCAAAATCAAGAAAGTCAATATTGGAATAGAGTACACACTGAAGATTGCCAATGTCAGAGATTATTGGGATGTTGCTACCATTTACAATATTATTGATTTGTTGCATGAATATCAGGACTTGATTCCAATCAAGTTCACTGATATGAAGGGCATTAAAGGGCCTATGGGAGAGATGAGGATCCCTTTAAAACCAGATGATAGACCAATCAAATAGATACCTTACAGATTGAACCCTAAATATAAGGAGAAAGTGAAGATTGAGCTTGTTAACCATTATTTTCGTCATCCCTATGACTGTTAATGATGTAAACCTATATGTTGCCTTCAGAGGGGTTAATGGCCTGAGTTCCTAAAGAAGAAAGGGAGAATAACTTTTCCTGAGAAAAGAAGTTGCATTTTCCTTGGTAAAAACCCTATAAAAAGGGAAGTTCACAGGTTGCTATATAGGCAAGGTGCGAGAATGCATGATTCTCACAGGTTTCACTATAGTTGGGTTGCGAGAGGTTCGCAGGTTGCTCCATAGGTAGGGTGTGAGAATTCCTACACGTGGGAAAAACGAGTGTTTTCTCGAACCTTCTAGAAGGAGAAACTTCCATGGTGAGGTGGCATCCGAATGGTTTGGATCTTACTCACTTCCATGATTTAGTGGGATCATCCTAACCTCCTCACTTTATCCTCTTCGAATTATAAAAGGAGAGGAGCTCTCATGGAGAAAGTTGGATTTTGAGCTTGGAGCTGTTGGGATTGGCTAAGTTGGATTTGGCTTGGAATTATTAGCTTGGTTAGAGTGGTTTTGAGTTTTTCCTTTGTCAAGATATATTGTGAATACCGTCAGATCTATTCTCTCAGAATTTTTGGAGTGAAAGTGTGTGGGGAACAAAGGATAGTTGGAAGGGACCTTATGACATCAAGGCCATGGTTGTAATCTCTCTTTCACATTTAATATGATACAGTAATATGATTCTTTCTTATAAATCGTGTTGTGTTTTATTGTATGATTCCTTGATCACATACATAGGTTTATATTGAGTTTATGCTATTTCTATCACTTTGGATGGTTGTGTTCTTTTGTAGGTTCATCATTGTATGAGCGTTAGAATGGAGCTAGGATGGCAATGGTGAGAGGAAGCGACATTTAAATGGTATGTCACCCATCCCTCTTTAGTTAGAAAATTTAATATTTAAAACTTAAGGAAAGCGTCATGTTCTGGTGTGTTTTGTTGTAGATCTAGGTGGATCTAGGGAGATCACTTAGTGTCTGTACCTACCAATTAGTCCGATAAAAAAATTGGTGACTCCACTGGGGAACAGATTGTTTCCTAATTAGTCTAGTTTCCCTTTCTTTGATTGCTTGTTTTCTGGTCTCTGAGTTCGTGGGAGATCCATCCAGATGCTCTGGATCTGAAAGTTCACTCAAATTTAGTCCTTTTTCAAATTTTTGCTTGTTTACAAGCATTCTCACACTGTACCCTTTAGTGGCCTGTGAGAAACACATGAGTTTGCACCCTGGTGTTAAGTCCAGTGCGAACCCCTCGCAGCAACCTTTGTTCAGCCTGTGAGAATCTTTGATTCTTGCACTGTAATACACTGCCAGCCTACAAACTTGTTTGTAAAAATTTTTGGATTGGGTCTTGTCATTTTTTGATGCCTAGTTTTTCTTTGACCAACTGGATTGAACTTTTGGAGCCTATATTGATTTGTTTATAGTCTTCTTGACATTCTTTGAGTTGCTTTTATCCATCTTTGTTTTGTTTGGTTTTGAAGGATTAGTCTCTTTCTTTGAGTGTCTTTCAATTACAAAGCATGTGTTTTATTTAGAATTCTTTAGGGAAAGATCAGATTTCTTCTGAATAGTTCGCTTTAAAAGAGAACTTTTAGTTTGGGTTTCTTTGTTTTAAGAAAGTTCATTATTGCTTTTAGTGAAATTTTGAAAACAAAAAGATTTAATTTCTTGCTTTATATTAGATTGGGGGCATCCTTGCATTTGAAGTAGTGAAATTGCATGATTCTTGGCATTTTTTTTGGGGGGGGCATGAATCGTGCATTAGTGTTGAGTACATTTTTCTCATTTCTTGAGAATATTGATATTGATGAGTTTAATATATTTTGGGACATCGTGCATATGGGAATGATAAATGTTTTCTCCTTCTCGTAGCATAGCTTTCATCAAAATGAAAAGATTGCATCTTCATATCTTTGCATAACTTTCGAGTCGGTCGAAGCACCATATTGTCCACACCATTTTCCTTTTGAGTAACAACAGCCATAAAATAAAGCGCTTATAAAAATTGATTAGACATTTTTATCTTTTTTGGTAGCAAATCTACATTAGATTAGTTGCAGGGCTTTGGAGTAGGTGTCAAAGATAACTTTCCAAAGTTGCAAACAAACATAGAATCTTGAGTTACGGAATGATTAAATCCACTTATTACATTTTGTCCTGGGAAGCCCTTCTAACACAAAGGTCAATCATGAGGTCGCATTGAGACTAGTAGAATTACTCACCCTGCTTTATTGGTCTTGATGTAGAGATTATGTGTATTATGGGGGTCGCTTGAGAGGTATACCCACAATGATGAGTGGAAGCCTTTCAAGTTGATTTTGGGCTAGATACCCTGCCCTTGTGTGTGGATCAGACTGTCGATTATTTCACCAGGAATCACTGTAGTGATTGGTAACTTTAGTGGCCTATCTCTCTAGGTTCTTTACACGAGGTGACTGTGGAGGGGCAAGTCTTTATGGTACCTGGAATCGATGTTAGCCAAACTCACTTGGGATCCTTGGAGGGTATACCCACGATTATGTGTGGGAGTTTGCACCAAGGTGTAAGTCTGTTAAGCAGGTCATCAGTGTAACTTTTCCACCCACTCTATCTCAACCCATTCTTACATTGTTCCCATGACATTGGATTTCATCACCAACTAGTGTGCTCATTGTAAGAAGGTTTTGCTTGTTTGCTTACTTCCTATATTTTTAGCGTGTGCTGTTTGTTTTCCCTAGCAGACTCTAGGTTGGATTTATTTAATGGTGTCAGTTCCTAGAATGACCAATGAAGGAACCCTTGCTCCAGGGGAACCTTTTGTTTTTCCTTCTTATGGAAACATTGGTCCTCCTCACATCACTACTTTGAGCCTTCCAGGTCTCACTATTGGATTACTGGCATGGTTGTTTTCCACTCAAGTAATCTCGAATGTAGTTAGTGCTTCAGTCAAAAGCACTTCCCCCCAAGAGAATCAACCTCATGTTGATCCTTCACCTTCTTCACTAGTAAGGTCTTCTTCGCCTTCTTCGCTTGCAATGTCGCCTTCCATTTCATCTTCTTCGTTGGGTGAAAGTTCTGAAGCTAGTAACTCGGTGAATAAGAAGAAGAAGAGAAGAAAGATTAAGAAGAAGAAAGATAAGCGAGGGTCAAAACCTCCAACCACTGTCAAACATGTTGGAAAACAACCAGTTACTGTTAATTGTGTTGGGAGTGTTGATGATTTCAAGATCACCCAAACAACTCGTAAGCCCAAGTACC
>JZKD02S1810584.1:348507-361997 GCA_000966675.3 Picea glauca
CTTTGTAAGGGTAGCCATCTTCTTAAGGATTGCCCTGGTCTATCCAAGGTTATATAAGTATGGTCTACACACCCTGACCAACCCATGTCATCAGCCTATAAACAACATACTAATGACCTCCCGTCAATTAGTCACGATACCATTGGGAAGAAGAAAAGTAGAGTCAAGTTCCCGTGCATGTTATGAAAAGGGAGTCATCTCAATTATCTTTTTCCTTGTATGGACGAAGCCTCTAAATTACTAGAAGACATGATTGTTTCACAACCTCAACTTCCAGCTGCTTACCATAATCTTTCTCTCAACCCTCCAATAGTCGATTGAATGATCACTCCGGTCCCTTCATCGGTCAATCTGGTTGATCATGTCGTCAATATGGTCATGTCCTTAGTTGAACCAGTTGACAAAGTGGTTGATCCAATACCATCCTTGGTAAATACTACTCTCCCCTCAGAGAGTGAAACTAAAGAGATCGATCTGATCCCATCCTCGGTCGATCCCACTCTCCCGTTAGAGAGTGTCACCCAAGTGGTCGATCTAGTTCTGTCATCGGTTGATCCCACTCCTCCTCTGACGAGTGATAAAGTGGTTGATCTGATCCCATCATCAGTCAATCCCACTCTTCCTCTGAAGACTGCCTACGTCATCGATTCAATCCCATCATCGATCGATCCTCCTCTCCCGCTCGAGAGTAAACCCAATACTACCCATGTTTTCTTGTTAATACAGACTCTACCATTCTGATGGTTATTCCTCCTTCTCTCGTGGAACGCCCTTCAAGTTATGAGGCCATCCATTTTGATTGGGGTGTGCTAACTGGACCTCATCTTCCCTCTCACATTCCTTTCCAAATTATAGTGCAAGTTTCTGGTCTAGACATTCCTCAGATGCTAATAGATGAAGGTTCGTCAGTTAGTATTTTTTACTCTATTTCTTGGAAAGCTTTGGGTTATCCTCCAGTTGCACCGATTACACAGAATTTGTTAGCTTTTAACAGAAAAACTAGTCAACCTTTAGGGACCCTTCCTTAGTTTCCTATAACTTTGGGAGGGAAAACTATATTTATTGATGTCATGGTAGTCCAAGACCCCTTGGATTTTTCTTTACTCCTTGGGCGAGATTATGTCTATGCCATGAAATCTATTGTGTCTACTCTTTTTTGTGTGATATCTTTCCCTCACGATGGAAGAGTTGTGACTGTTGATCAACTTTCATTCATCAACCATGACTGGATTACCTCCCTAAATGATTCTTATATGAAGACGGTATCGTCCCTGCCACATGTCAATTATGTGTCGTTGTCTCCCATGACTTCAAATTCTGATGACTTAGATCCAGTAGTTGACATGGTGATCTCTTCGATAGGGTTGTTAGAGCCTGATCTCTTTGCCCCTGTCACGACACTAGACATGGTGTCCTTCTAGAGTGTGTTTCTTCCTTCTAGTGAAGACCTCTTGGAAGCCATGACCAAGTTTTTTCCTTTGACATGGTGTCATTCTGGAGCATTGTCCTCTTGGAATCCATGATCAAGAAGAGAATCGAGGATAGTTTTTGTGTCTTTGAGGAAACCTCATTAAAAAATGAAATAGAGGTCTATGAGCATAGTTTTCTAATTTCAAGATCATTAAAAAATGAAACCACTTACGAGGATAGGTTTTTTTTCTAAAAAATGAAACAAAGGTTAGGAGCATAATTCTTGTTCTATGTCAAGCTTGTTAAAAAATGAAATAGCTTTCCCCCTCTCTATTTGAGTCAAGTCCTTCATCTAGTATTTGAAGCTTCATTTCATTCTCCTTTGTAGTTGGATGAAATGAAGATTGGGGGGGGGGGCATTTTCTTACAGCCTCTGGACTTCATGATGAAGTTTGAGCCACTAGCTTCTTAAGCTGGGGGCTAAGTACCAACCATAGTTTTCTATGGTTCAAGCTTGTGTATAAATGAAACCACCTACCTCAAGCATAGTTTCCTCTGGTTCAAGATTGTTTAAAAATGAAACCACATCCAAGCATAGTTTCATTTAGTTTTTAAGCTTGTGTAAAAATTAAAATCTATTACAAGCATAGTTTTGTTTTGTTTTAAAGCTTGCGTAAAAATGAAAACAATCCCAAGCTTAGTCTTTGTTCTTTCTCATGCTCGTAAATACATGAGAATAAGTTACCGAGCTTAGTCTTTGTTCTTTCTTGTGCTCATAAATCAATGAGAATGTAACCAAGTACACTTTTATCACTTTTTCAAACTCATAAAGGTTATACAAAAAAGGAACCCCCTGGAATTCCCTTTAAGCTCTTTTCACGCTCGTTAAAGTATTTGAAGAAAACATTTGTTGAGCGATAGTTTATCTCTTTTTCGGTCTCATTAGACTACTTTACGAAAAAGGAACTGAGAGAGTTCTCTTTAAGTGTTTTTTAGACACTATAAACATGAAAAACCCTTGAGTTTTCTTTCTTTGGACTCATAAAATAAACATTGAAAGGCCCATGTGGGACCGAACCACTCCTTCCTAGGGTTCATTAAACATACTTTGAGGGACTCATCTAAAGGATGAGCTTACATTTCAAGCATATGTTATCCTCCTCAAGCTTGTGTAAAAATAAAGAGGTACTCGCCAGAAATGGTGGGGGAAAAATTGGGAAAGAAATGTATCTAAACCTGTATTCTGTGGAAGAGTCACTTTTGAACATGACACCCTTTCACTCGTTTTGTGTCTAGGTTGGAAAATCCACTTGTCTCCTGATCATACTTCTTTATAAGATTACAAATCGGTCTGTGATCCCTATTGTTGAGTCAGTGTTTCCAAGACAGTTGTCGTGTCGTCAATATGTTCAAAGAGAAGTTCAACTCGGAAAGACTTCTATTGCGTCGACCATTTCTGCAGTCCTTAAGCCTTCTATTGCATCGACCATCCTTGAGTCAGTCCTGAATCACTTGTTACTCTGACCTAAATCAAATATTGTTACCTATTTCATGTCATTGATGTGGGATACATTAAGGCCCTCTTGTGATGAGTCTTTTCCTGTCGACCTCAACTCATTATCCAGGAATTATAATTAGAAACCAATTGGTACCTTGGAACTTGCATGCCTTAATGGTAGGTTTCCTCGCTTTCGACAATGGGTTTTCATTATCGACTCTTGATCGAGAGATTCCACTGAGTGTTCGACTTCAGCTCATTTATTCACATTTGTTGGATTATACTAGTGTACCTTGGGAGTCATTGACATTAAAGGTGATTTCCCTCGCACTTGTTAACAGTATACACTAATGACCGATAATCAAGTGGTTTCTACCATGTTCAACTTCAGCACATGTATTCACATGGTTAGATTCATACTATAGAGTGGTGGAAATGAATACCCTGGATCTTTTCTGATAGATTCAAGTTGCGTTGGAGTATATTCACTGTACTGTTGCATAGATCCACATTGTATGTCTGGTGGCTATGTTCAAATTTGAGTCTTTAAGACATAGATCCACAGTGTATGTTTGGTGGCCATGACCTGTCTTACTTGACATGGATCTTTGCATGTCAACATTTATGCTTTGAGTCATTTGTATTATGAGTATGGGAATGCCTACCTCAGTGATGATATATTATTGTACTATATTTCCTTGTTTGTTGGTAGGTTTCCGACCGATTGTTCCTTGTTCCCTACACACACTCGACAAAGTATTTCAGCTATCACTCTGTTCTCACTTCATACTTTGGGGGGCTCTATTTTACCCATTATTTTTGTCATCCCTATGAACGTTAATGATGTAAACCTATATGTTGCCTTCATAGGGGTCAATGGCCTAAGGTCCTGAAGAAGGAAGGGAGAAGAACTTTTTATGAGAAAAGAAGTTGCATTTTCCTTGGTAAAAACCCTATAAAAAAGGAAGTTTGCAAGTTTTTATATAGGCAGGGTGCGAGAATGCATGATTCTCGTAGGTTTCACTATAGATGGGTTGCGAGAGGTTTGCAGGTTTCTCCATAGGCAGGGTGCGAGAATGCCGACACGTGGGAAAAATGAGCATTTTCTCGAATCTTTTAGAAGTAGAAACTTCCATGGTGAGGTGGCATCCGAATGGTTTGGATCTTACTCGCTTCCATGATTTAGTGGGATCATCCTAACCTCCTCACCTTATCCTCTTCAACTTATAAAAGAAGAGGAGCTCTCATGGAGAAAGTTGGCTTTTTGGATTGGAGATTTTGGGATTGGCTAAGTTGGATTTGGCTTGGAATTATTATCTTGGTTAGAGTGGTTTTAAGTTTTGCCTTTGTCAAGATAAATTGTGAATACCATCAGATCTGTGCTCTCAGAATTCTTGGAGTGAAAGTGTGTGGGGAAAAAAGGACAGTTGGAAGGGACCTTACGATCAAGGCCATGGTTGTAATCTCTCTTTCACATTTAATATGATACAATAATATGATTCTTTCCTATAAAGCTTGTTGTGTTTTATTGTATGATTCCTTGATCACATACATAGGTTTATATTGAGTTTGTGCTATTGCTATCACTTTGGATGGTTGTGTTATTTTGCAGGTTCATGATTGTACGAGCGTTGGAATAGAGCTAGGATGGCAGTGGCGAGAGGAAGCGACATTTAAATGGTATGTCACCCATCCCTCTTTAGTTAGTAAATTCAATATTTAAAACTTAAGGAAAGCGTCATGTTCTGGTGTGTTTTGTTCTAGATCTAGGTGGATCTAGGGAGATCAGTTAGTGTCTGCACCTACCGATTAGTTCAATAATAGACCTCGACAGAATGTTGGAAGCAGGGATTATAGACCCTATCGAAGAATCAGAGTGGATAAGCCCTATGGTGGTGAAATACAAGAAAACATGAGAAATCAAGATATGCATAGATCTCATGAAGATGAATGATGCTTGTTTGTGTGACCCCTTCCCTACACCATTCATTAACAAAGTGTTAGATAATGTGGGAGGCCAGGAAGTATATTCTTTAACAGATGGATTTTCAGGATACCATCATATCTGGATTGCCAAGAAAGACTGCCATAAAACCACATTTGAAACAAAATGGGGATCCTACCAATATACAGTGATGCCATTCAGATTGAAAAATGCCCCAACCATCTTTTCCAGGGTGGTGGTCGAAGCATTCAATGAATTTATGCATAAATTTTTAGAAGCATACTTTGATGATTGGTCTATTTTTAGCTTATTGAAAAATCACATTGAATGTCTAAGGCTAATGTTGGATAAATGTAGGTAGTGTCAAATTTCTTTGAATCTGAAGAAGTGAATCTTCTTCTCACCATTTGGAGTATTGTTAGGTCATATTGTATGAAAGAAAGGATTGTTGGTAGATCCATCCATGATCGATATTATAGTTGATCTACCCCCTCCTACAATAGTTAAACAGTTGCGCACTGCATTGGGACACACATGCTACTACAAAACGTTCATTAAGGGCTATGCTCAGATTACAACACCCATGGAGAAGTTTTTGAAGAAGGATTATTAATTTAGTTGGGTAGAAGAATGCCAACATAGCTTCGACACACTGAAACAAAAGATGGTTACTGCGCCCATTCTGGTTTTCCCATATTAGACCAAGGAGTTTCATGTGCATGTTGATGCATCATCCATTGAATTGGGAGTTGTGTTAGCACAAATAGGAACAAGAGATATTGACCACCCTCTAGATTTTTCTAGTAGAAAGCTATCAACTTCTTATATTAACTAGACCACCACTGAGCACAAAGGATTAGCCATGGTGTATGCACTACATAAATTTCACCACTATTTGTTGGGAGGACACTTTAAAATGTTTATTGATCACTTCGTGTCGAAGTACCTAGTCAACAAGCCAGTGTTGGGGCAAAGAATATGTAGATGGATTCTGTTATTTCAGAAGTATCATTTTGATATCATAGTAAGACCATGAAGAATGAACAAAGGTCCTGACCACTTATGAAGGTTGGAACATGGAGAAGAGACAACTAGTTTAGAGGACGCACTACCATATGCACAGCTACTAGCCATTAGAAATATCAATGACCACTTTGTAGAGATAGTCCAGTTCCTATCAACATGAATGGAACCTAGTGAGTACACAATTCCACAGAAGAAACAACTAGTAGTGCGCGCTACAGATTTCTCACTTACAGCTGGACATCTATACAATATGGGACCAGATGAGATATTGCAAAGATGTGTTATGGAGGTAGAACGACCACTGATCCTTGTAGAATCTCATGAAGGCATCGCAGGAGGACATTATGTAGGGAAATCAATTGCATAGAAGGTTCTTAGAGATGGCCTTTGGTGGTCTACTTTACACAGAGACGCTAAAGACTATTCCAGAGCTTGTGATGTATGCGAGAGGGTTGGGAAACCATCTAGAAGAGATGAAATTACATTAGCACCATAGATGACCCTAAAATCATTTGAGAAATGGTCCATTGACTTTTTTGGACCTATAAATCCACCAGGAAAGCGCATAGGAGAAAGGTACATAATTACAACAACAAAATACTTGTCTAGATGGGTTGAAGCAAGAGCAGTCAAGGACTGTAGTGCAACTACAATTGCGCGCTTCATATTTGATGACATCATAACCAGGTTTGGATGCCCAAAGATCCTTATGAGTGATCAAGGAACACATTTCATCAATAAGACAGTTGAATCATTGACTGAAGAATTTGCAGTCCACCATCAAAAGAGCACATCGTACCATCCTCAAGAAACTGGGACAATTGAAGCATTCAACAAGATTTTGGAGACAACACTAACCAATATTTGTTGTGTAAACATAGATGATTGGGATTTAAGAGTACCAACAGTGTTATGGGCCTATAGAACCACTTGCAAGAAGCTAACAATGCAGACCCCCTTCAAGTTGGTATATGGTCTTGAAGATGTTGTTCCAATGGAATATATGGTACCAAGCCTGAGAATTGTTGCCTTTACAGATATGGATGAACCCGACACTATTCAAGAGAGGCTTGCACAGTTGGTTGAATTGTAAGAATACATATTCATTACAAGATTCCATCAGCAGGTTCAGAAGGAAAGAGAGAAATCCTATCATGTAGGCCTTCTCTCTTTCCTTCTGAACCTGCTGATGGAATCCTGCAATGAATATGTCTTCTTCCAATTCAACCATTTGTGCAAGCCTCTCCTGAACAACACCAGGTTCATCCATATATGTAAAGGAAACAATTCTCAGGCTTGGTACCAGATATTCCATTGGAGCAACATCTCCAAGAGTTCACCAACAGGCCCTAACTACTAGCCCTTTCGGCAACACCTGCTTGCTGACCTACCCATGATCCTTCTTCCTTGGTTATATGTCATCCCCGATCTCCTCATTCAATGACTTTATTTCTCGATCTTCGCTCCATCTTTTCTTCTCTTTTGTTCACTTCGACCCAATAAAAATCATTTTGTCTTTTGTGTAGTTTGCATTTTCCCTTTTCTTCCTTGATCTTCGCATACATCCATAACCAAGGGCCAACAAGGGTTGAGAGGCTAGGAAAAAGGGGGCTAAGCTTCAGGGTTTAACCCAAGGGAATATTATAATGTATTTCCTAAATTACTAAGGCTTGGGAAATAAAACATGTTATCCTAAGTTCCTTTGGGGAGAGTAACGACTCCAAGTGGAGAGGAACAAGATCCTAGAGAGCCAAGTGTCATCCAGGATGCATGCAGATTTATGTGGGAAATTCCATTGTTGTGGGGGCTATCCCTCACCATTATAAGCATTCTTTTCATTCTTCCCCTGTGTTAGCGCAAATTCTTGCAAGATGGCATTTTCTTCTGGTTTCAGGCCCCTGGTGTAAATGTATAGAAGTGGGGTTTGAAAACCGATCGAGTGTGTTTTATTCAAAGGCCACAGCCATGAGCACCAAGTGTAGCCCACAAAACAATCCCATCTCCGGCTTAAAATCAAGCAAGCGGGCACTTTTTCTTTCAACAGTGAGGATCCACAGAGGGGGCAGATCGACAACCATCGGGTAAGTTTGGGTCGCAGATTTGCACGGGGTCAAGCGCCTGAGCTCATATCCTATGGCCAAACTCATGTGGTGTGCGATCAATACATTTCAGCTATTTGGACTTCAGGAGAACAGAGGGTCTCCTCCTTCCACTACATTTTAGATTCCTGAAGAACAAAATGTCGAAAAGAACTAGGACCATTAATCAAGAGATGATCTAGGCCGTCCATCCAATGGGACACGTGATGCGCGATCAAGACATTTCGGCTATCAGGACTTTGGGAGAATAGAGTGTCTCCTCCTTCCACTGCATTTTAGATCCCCGAAGCCCAAAACGTCGAAAAGAACCAGGACCATTGATCCATAGATGATCTAGGTCATCCCTCCAATGGGACACATGGCTCGTAATCAATCCATTTCAGCTATCAGGACTTCGGGAGAATAGAGGGTGTCCTCCTTCCACTGCATTTCAGATCCCCAAATCCTGAAATGTCGAAAAGAACTAGGATCGTTGATCAAGAGATGATCTAGGTCATCCATATAATGGGACACGTGGCACGTGATCAAGCCATTTTGGCTATCGGGACTTTGGGAGAACAGAGGGTCTCCTCCTTCCACTACATTTTAGATCCCTGAAGCCCGAAACGCCGAAATCCCGAAAGCGCCTTTGAAGATAGGCATAGGGTCACAGCTCGTGGTCACTTGGGGTGATAGAAAGAGCTGTGCAAAGGGCCAAAGTGTCGGGTTTAGCTACAGAAGGGATCGTTGTGTTCTCCAAGTACCAGTTCAGCTCATCCTTGATCATGGTCACTGCTAAAAGTAAATGAAGGTGGGGGAAGGTAGTTGAAACCTCAGCTCACTCATTAAATGTAAAGAACGAAGGTCCTGACAGGAAGTCTGCCCGAGATAGTCCTGTATGTTGGTTTTCTTCAAAGAAGCCATGTCGAGTCCTCGTCTGATGAGAAGAGTCTACACACACTATTTTAGCCTTTAATGTTTCAGCTACCCCCCCCCCACTACAAAGGTCATGCAAAGTTAAGGTGATGTCTAATGAAGGAGTTCAGACCAAATTTGACTGAAGAGACGCCACACCCTAGAAGTTTTGAGATGCCTTTGTTGGGCGAATGTTTAGGAGCTTATTTACTTAGTTTTTGTATTTTTGTAAGTATCGATGGTTGAGCTAGGCTCCGGACTATAAAGTTTTGATGAAGCACTAGTTTCTATGGTTATGTATTGGCACTTGAGACTTCTTGCCTTATGAGTGTTAGCCTCTTTCCATCTCTCTGTTTACATTGTGTTAGAATCGCTCGGAATTGGAGGATCCAGTCGAGTTGCACTGTTATAGGATGATGTATGTTGGATCACTGTAATAGTTGCATTGTTTCTAATCAATTCTTGTACTTTCTCAATGCTGAATGACTTGGAATTGGAAGATCTAGTCAAGTCACCTTTCAGTTCCCCAAAACTCTGAACCAAGAGGATCTTGTTTTTTGAGTTTTTCCTCTTCAAGTTGTCGAAAGGCCTGATGGCCAAGATAGTCTTGCTCGCTCCCCTTACCAAGTCCTCCATCTGCTCATTTATAATCAACCCTCTGACTGAAGTTAGATCAAGACCTCTTCTATTGTTACATATCAGGCCCGGTTTTTTGATTTAGAGAAATATCTTCCTGGGCCTCTATCCATCTAATCACCCCATTAAAATTATTTGTGACACAAACTGATGGGCATTGGGCTATGCTCCTTCCACAATCCAAGAGTGACTTCTAACACTAACATTTCTGGCACCGTTGCCAGGGAAGAAGTTCAAGATTTTCCCCAAGATTGAACGACATTGAATCTCTGATTCTGAAGGTGCATCAGGCATCAGAACCCTTGAATATTGCTACTATGCACCTGGTCACTCCATGGTGGTGACTCCACTATTTCCACTTCACTGTTTCAGCTATGGCTACTTTTAGCACACCTGAAAGCTGACCCAAAGGAGATTTTTCAACAAGGTTTCAACAACTGCTTTCTCAGCTTGAGAAGTTTCCTGGGAGGACACAACATTAGGATTTGGCCTCTGATGGTGAACAAAGACCAGACACATTCAAAGCTACGCATATTTCACCTGGTGACTCCATGATCCAAGGATCGGTCGACGACTCCACTAACTAGATATGGAAAATATATTAGCTCAAAGCTTGGATTTCTGTGACTTTTTCCAGATAGTTGGTTTTCCTAATCCACTACTAGATAGAGATGAATGGGAAGATGTCCTCCCTGAATTTCAAGAAAAAATTTGGGAGTTACTAGCTGAGCATTTACTGGACTTTCATGAGGTTATTCATCGACTTAATATCATGCATGAAGATGTCCAGATTAAGATTTTTAAGTATTCATTGAAGAGAACTGCTCTTGACTGGTGTCGATCTCTTCCCACTGCAAGCATCCATTCTTTGACAGGTTTTCATACAACTTTCAATTCATTTTGTAAATATTACTTCCCAGCTGAGTTTTGTATGAAAATTGTTGTGATGAGTTTTCTTTGCTACATAAATCCTTTGTCGGCCTTGAAGACCATGTTTGTGATGAAGCCTTTACTATGGAGGAAAACATTTGCTATGAAAATCTAGAGGTGTTGGATGATATTTATTATGTTAGCCCTAACATGGAAGCATATAACATCATTTAAGATGCATCTGTTCCTTTAGATGTTCATAAGGATCAACATTCCTCTTGTGAGAATTCTGAGTTTATAGAGAAGATGTTGTCTATAGTAGATGGCTCTCCTAAATATAGGGTTGAAGCAGATGTTCCTAACAGCCCGAATTATGATGACGAAGACCTTCCATTTTTTAAAGAAGAGATGCTTGTGGAAGAGGATTCTTCTCTTTTCCTTCAAGAGGTTGCCCATGATATATTTTTACCTAGGATTAAAGAGAAATATATTATGTATGAACAACCAGAAGCAACAGTTACCATTGTCCCTGAAATGGATATTTTTCATAGTTATATTTTCGATGGGATCACTATTCTGGAGGTTGATCATAGAAATGAAGGGAAACCCTTTTTTGATGAATATTCTAGTGATGATGAGAAACAAGCTTATTCTACATTTGATCAATATGAGGACACTGACTGACATGACATCAAGCAGAGCTTTCCCATGGTCCCTATTTATGATGAATATGAATCTGATCCTTGGGAGAGCCATGGAGAAGAGGAGGAGGAGCCGAAGATGAAGTTTACAGAATGGATAGAGCCAATTAGTAAGTAGCCACCGCCTGAGATCAGTCAACCTACGTCATCTATCCACCCACCTGTTCTTACCAGAGATATTCAGCCAGACGTGAACAACTATGTAGCAAAGGAGGCTTCCTGTCACCCATTTTCTGGAGTTCGCCACTGGTCCTGTGAGCCTGTGAAGGAATACATGGATTTGTATTTCCTTCACAATTTGGAGCCGCCCTATTTCATCTCAACTTCAGCCTGTAAGGAGGAGTCAAAGAGCACAACCATTCTACTTTCACGGTTACACCATCTGTTGGTGATCTTCGACAAAAGGAAGGAGCTTCTATTCGGGAAGTTTCTTGATTGGCTATAGTGGAAGTTTTCTTTCACCTAGCCCCATGTAAAGGAATTTATTAGCTTAGGACCGTACATAAATAAGCTCCTTGGAGCATGTGTGTTTATCTTTATTTTTCACTTATCGGCATGTATTTTTAAGCAGGGTGTTTTGAGCTCGACTCCTTAGCCCAACAACAAGGCACTGAAGCTGCAAATGAGTTCTTAGAGCATTGAAGGGATAACTCTATTCGCCATGGAGCCTAATGTTAGCGCAAATTCTTGAAAGATGGTGTTTTCTTCTGGTTTCGGGCCCCTAGTGTAAATGTATAGAAGTGGGGTTTGAAAACCGGTCGAATGTGTTTTATTCAAAGGCCACATCCATGAGCGTCGAGTGCAGCCCATAGAACGAGCCCATTTCCAGCTTAAAATCAAGCGAGTGGGCACTTTGTCTTTCAATGATGAGGATCCACATAGGGGGTAGATCGATGACCATCGAGTAAGTTTGGGTCGCATATTTTCATGTGGTCAAGCGCCTGAGCTCATCTCCTATGGCCAAACTCACGTGGTGCGTGATCAAGCCATTTCGGCTATCAAGACTTCGGGAGAACAAAGGGTCTCCTCCTTCCACTACATTTCAGATCCCCAAAGCCCGAAATGCTGAAAAGAACCAGGACCATTGATCAAGAGATGATCTAGGCCATCCATCCAATGGGACATGTGGCATGCGATCAATCCATTTTTGCTACCAAGACTTCAGGAGAACCAAGGGTCTCCTCCTTCCACTGCATTTCATATCCCTGAAGCCCGAAACGCCGAAATCTTGAAATTTCCTTTGAAGATAGGCATAGGGTCACAACCCGTGGTCACTTGGGGTGATAGAAGGAGCTGTGCAAAGGGCCAAAGTGTCAGGTTTAGCTGCAGAAGGGATCGTTGTATTCTCCAGGTACCAGTTCAACTCGACCTCGATCTTGGTCCCTACTAAAAGTAAATGAAGGTGGGGAAAGGTAGTTGAAACCTTAGCTCACTCATTAAATGTAAAGCATGAAGGTCCTGATAGACAGTCTACTTGAGATAATCCTGTATGTTGGTTTTCTTCAAAGAAGCCATGTCGAGTCCTCGTCTGACTAGAAGAGTTTGCACATGCTATTTTAGCCTTTAATGTTTCAACTACCCCCCCTACAAAGGCCATGCAAAGTTAAGCTGACGCCTGATGAAGGAGTTCAAGACAAATTTGACTGAAGAGACGCCATGCCCTAGAAGTTTTGAGACGCCTCTCTTGGGTGAATGTTTAGGAGTATATTACTCAGTTTTTGTATTTTTGTAAGTATCAATGGTTGAGCTAGGCTCCCGACTGTAAAGTTTTGAAGAAGCACTGGTTTCTCTGGTTATGTATTGGAACTTGAGACTTCTTTCCTTATGAATGTTAGCCTCTTTCCATCTCTCTATTTACACTGTCTTAGAACTGCTCGAAATTGGAGGATCTAGTCGAGTTGCACCATTATAGGATGATGTATGTTGGATCACTATAATAGTTGCATTGTTTCTAATCAGTTCTTGTATTTTCTCAACGCTGAATGATGTTAAGGTCCTAACCCGCACATAGGTAGATCAATGTATTCGAATGTAATAAAGGTCAATATTAATAAGACCTTTCAATAAAATAGAATAAGGAGGATGTAAGAAGACCTAATAGAAGCTTCCGCTTCTAGAAGGATCTTCCTCTAGATGCTTCTTTTTAGTATAAATAGGAGTCGAGGGTATGAGAACCCTAGCTTAGATATTATTGTAACATAGCGTTGCTCGATTGGAGGTTGCCCCCTCGAAGAGGCCTGTGAACATTGCTACCTGAATCAAGTGCTATTTCTGTTGCTATTTCGTATATCATTTTTGTGTATTGTGAAGATTATGCTGGATATTTTACTGTTATTCTGTTATTTCTAGCATTTCGTTTCTATTCTACATATTTTATATATCTGGTATCTTGCAAGTGGTATCAGAGCACT
>JZKD02S1810584.1:366145-395445 GCA_000966675.3 Picea glauca
AAGGATCTTCCTCTAGATGCTTCTTTTTAGTATAAATAGGAGTCGAGGGTATGAGAACCCTAGCTTGGATATTATTGTAATAGAGCATTGCTCGATTGGAGGTTGCCCCCTCGAAAAGGCCTGTGAACATTGCTACCTGAATCAAGTGTTATTTTTGTTGCTATTTCGTATATCATTTTTGTGTATTGTGAAGATTATGCTGGATATTTTACTGTTATTCTATTATTTCTATCATTTCATTTATGTTCTGCATATTTTATATATCTGGTATCTTTCAAATGACTTGGAATTGGAAGATCCAGTCAACTCACCTTTCAGTTCCTTGAAACTCTGAACCAAGAAGATCTTGTGTTTTGAGTTTTTCCTCTTCAAGCTGTTGAAAGGCCTGATGCCCAAGGCAGTCTTGATCGCTCCCCTTACCAAGTCTTCCATCTGCTCATTTATAATCAACCCTCTAACTTAAGTTAGATCAAGACATCTTCTGTTGTTACATACCAGGCCCGATTTTCTAAGTTAGAGCAATATCTTTCTGGGCCTCTATCCATCCGATCACCCCATTAAAATTATTCGTGACATAAACTGATGGGCGTTGGGTTCTTCTCCTACCTCAATCCAGGAATGACTTCTGACACTAACAACCTACATGCATGAACACACTCATGCACTAATAATGCATGCAGTTAACCTTTTTTCGTTCATTGTTGAATCCTCTTCCATTCATGAACTTTGTAACTCACATGCACTAGTAGTTTTGTTGATCATGTAGCCTGCCTTACTCGATTTCGATACTTTGGTTACCCATATTACTTAGGACCTAGAAAGAAGAAGCAGGTTTTCAAGGCTATGGTTTTGAAGAGGTAGGTTGTCAGTCCCATGGTTGAAGAAGTAGGTTTCCATGCCTGTGAGAAACTCTCTCTAGGTGAGAGAGATTGGTGGGGATGTGATTTCTCCTAGAGGGAGTCCAACAACAGCTACAAATCTATGAGAATTCTTGATCCTATTATTGAAGCCCTGGAAGGGAAATGGATCAATTGATTGACTGTGGAACAATGAAGGTATATATTCCTGAGGTGGGACAAGAGTGTGCGGAATGAGAGTTTATGAGTGGTAGGTGTAAGTAGGCTCCTTGGAGGGAATCCTTCCTATTGCATTGTGAAACTTTTTGTAGTATGATCCTAGCCCAGGATTTCCTTTATCCTAGGTGTATTTTAGTCACATCTCGGGGGTGACCCACTATCGATAGCTTGGAGTAGCGTGGTATAAGGATGGGAGGTTCGTGGAAGGTCTGCACGCAGTTGGTGGTATTCTCATAAAAATATATGTACCAATTCTATGTTAATTTTATGCCCTGTATCTTCTGCATTTGTTATAATGTTATCATAATTGCCTGTATATGTTGCATGTATGTGTTTATTGTCACTTCATATTGAATATGTGTATGAATATAACATCTATATCTATTTTAGTTTTCATTAGGTATATATGTTTATGAGCTCAAATAGAGCATGCATAGTTTAGTGGATTAACACTGGGGTGTGCTGCAGATATATATCAGAACTTGGTCAGTTTGGTTTTGAGGTAGTGATGTTTCCCCAACCTGGTTGGTCGGGGGACGTTACAATTTGGTATTATAGCATGAATGTTCTAAGTGGCATTTCCCATCCCATGTGGTTGGTGGCATTAAAAATTGGTATTAGAGCCCATGGTTTCAACATTAAACCTAGATGGGCTACGAATGTGGAATTTGGAGTCAAATTTCCACGAGGAATTGATGTACAAAGTGTTGGGAGGGCACTGAAGGAACACCTTAGCTATGTTCAGAAACTCAAGAGGTATAATATTTGGATAAACCATGAAAACCATGGTATTGGGGCCATAAAGTTTAAATTTGGGACATTGGATCTGTTCGGAACAAGACAGATCCCTCACAACCACCGGATTCAGAGTTTTGACAGTCTAAGGGTTATGGGGTATTCAGCAATGAAATCCTCCAAATTCTCGGAATGACTCTCAACCATAGCTCATTCAGGAGGAGAACCATTGGATTTTTCATGCGGTTCAGTGGTTTGGTGTTCGGGGAAATCCATTAGAGGTTGCACAGTGAATAAATCACTGAAGTACTGAAGCTACAAGAAACATCTGTCGACAATCGACAGTTTGAGAGTTTTGAAAATTTGTAGATGTGAAGAAATCACTGAAGTCCTAAAGCTACGAGAATCAAGCATCGATAGTTGACAGTTAAAGAGTTTCGACAATGTGTATATGTGAAGAATCTTTGAAGTCTTGGTTCACCGAAGTGACGTGACATGATGATGTCGCTAGGGGTGACGTGGACCTATTCAATAGTTTAGCTAATTGGTAGTTTTGAGAAAGTGTTGATAATAATAAATCCTCGAAGTCCCAAAGTGCCAAATATGATGTGGCATGATGATGTCACCTAGGGTTATGTAGACCTACCTAGGTATACCACGTATCACTTGTTTTTGTACTTTTGACGAGCCTTAGTACCTAATGGGACCTGACATGTGTCACTCGACGGTGGGTCCATGTGTCACCACCTTAATTGATGACAATTTTACTATGTGGACCCTGAAAGGTTAAGAAGTTCACGTGTTCGACGTTCAGGGGAAAAATGTTGGAAGAAATTCCGGATCTCTGGAGTCCCAGAGTCCCAAAGTGACTAAGTTCCAAAGTCACAGAGCATTAAAGTGACATGGCTTGGTGAAGTCACCAGGGGTGACATGGACACACAAGATGCATGCCACGTGTCAATGTGTTTTGTGATTTTAAAAGGTTGATTTTTTAGTTAGAACTTGACACATTTCATCCCTCATATTGGGTCACGTGTTTGCTTCTTGGAATCTTCTATGTAGCACCTGGGTGTGCATTACTAAGTTGACTTGAGGATTTCACCACTTCAGTGTTTGGAAGGAATGAAGTGAGAGTAAAGTGAAACCACCGAAGCTCTGAAGAGTAGAGTAAATCCTCACCATGCATCGGGAGAGGACACATGGTAGTAGATCTCGTGGTACGGAGGATTCAAGGCATAAATAGTTGAGGTCGAGGAATTCCAGAGACCTGAAGGTCGTATTCCATCTTGAATGTTGATCACAAAGGATGTGTGGCACCAGATCCCAAGGTTTGGAGAAGTGGTACTCCATAGGATTTGTATTGAATTTTTCTTGAGTCGAGAACTCTCGGAGGGTTGAATTTAATCTTGACCATTGATCGTGGAATGACACGTGGAGGATGGAGATGATATATGATAGTTTGATACTCTGATAGATCTATAAAGAAGTTCTTAGGAAATTCTTGAATCCCAGAGTTCCGTAGTAAATATCAGTCGTTGGATGCTGGGAATTCGTGGACCATTGATCCACCATCTTTTGCAATATTTCCAATTCAACACTCTGGTAGATTTGTAGATATGTGATTTGGAAACTGTCGAATCCAAAGTCTCGGAGCTCCTATCCACAATAGATCTAAACAAAAATGAGGACCATAGATCCACTGTCCTTTGTGATTTCTTCAATTTAATGGTCTGGTATGTTTTTGATGTGCAGAAAGGAAAACCTCTAAAGATCTGGAGCCCCAAAGTTCAAATGCTCCATATAAACGCCTAACTGTTAGTGCTTGGTCACATAAATTTAGGGGTCGAAGAAAGGGGGATATCACCCAATTTTTTTTTTTAAGAACATGAAATGGATTATAGAGAGATATCGTGAGGTTCCTAATTATACAAACCTACACCTAAATAAGTAAGGAAAGCCTGTAAACTTGAAGAAGGGATCCAACATGGATCCAAGAGCCAATTCAACTTTGAGTTGGAAGAATCCACGTACAGGATTGCATCACTAAAAGGAAAAAATGTTCAAATATTCACAACTTCCCACTCAAAACTCAGAATTGAGCATGGAAACAACCATTGGAAAGTTCTTGAATAGTAGAAGATAAATGTTCACCCAGAAATTGGATATGAATAGGCAATTTCTCATGAAATCAATAGAAAATAAGTCTAATGTATATTAATGAATCAAAATGGTTCATGTTTTCATGAAATTATTAAGAAAAGTTATCCTGACAAAGTTTTGTTGGTTGCACATTTTTTGCATAGTTAATAGTTGTTAGATCAGAGTTAGCACACAATGAAAAGTGATGGAGGATACACAAGTAGTATACAACCAGGATTATGAAATCAAAGGGTTGAATGTCTAGTTGGGTATGGAAGGAACCAACTCCAATGGACATGGAGGAGGAAAGGAGGAAGACATAAATATGTCTAAGACCATCAGAAAATTGTAGACATATGTCCAGGTCTAGAAGGTTGATAATGAGAGGATTATGAAGGCCAATGAACAATAGGAATACTTCAATATGAAGTTAATGAAAATATTGGATAGAATTGAAAATAATTTGGATAAGGAGAGTGGCTCCAACAAATTAGGAAGACACGAGATCCCTGAGGAAAAAGGAAGATCAAGGAGTGGTAGTAGACATCACCATCACTCCCAAAATATTTCCCATAGGAGATCATATAGTAGCTCAAGTCCATCCCTTTTCAGGAAGAATCATAGGAGTTATGGGGTGGAATAATTGAAAGGAGAAATGAATAAGATCAAACCTCCTACTTTTGATGGAGAGAACAACAAGGATGAAGATGATGAGACATGGTTGTTAGGCATGAGGAAGTACTTCCAATTGCATAACTATTCTTCTCATGCAGAAGGAAGAATTTCTATCTATCAGCTGAAAGGAAAGGCATCCAACTGGTGGGATCATCTTATGTAAGTGAAACACATCAGAGAGAAAAATGTGACTTGGAATTAATTCAAGAATCATTTTGAGAAGAAATACATGACCAAGAGTTATTATGAAAAAAAGATGAAAGAGTTATTTGAACACAAACTGGGTAGCATGACTATTGATGAATATGAAAGGATATTTTTAGGATTGTTGAAGACTGAAGTATGTCTCCTTCATCAAGGATTAGACAATTAAGATTTAGAGGTACCTGAGTGGGTTGTCATCATTCATCAGTGATAAAATACAATATGATGATCCCAAGAATTTGGAGGAAACCATAAGGAGAGCCAAATGTTTATATGATCATCATAAAGGAAAGCCTGCTTTCTGGAAGGCCTGGGAGGACTAGAAGAATTTTAAGAGGGAACAGAAGAAGAAGGGGAACAAGACACCCTTTTTTAGAAAGAGTCTTCAAGGACAACCATCTTTTAGAGAGCAGATAATGGCTAAGGTAGGTGGGAAAAGGCCAAGGAAGACAACCATTCAATGTTGGGGCTATAAAGAAGACCATAAGTATAGAGATTTTTCTCAAAAAAGTGACAAAGTTAGAGTTGTCCACAATGTACAACAAGCAAAAATAGTGGAGGACATGGGAAAAAGTGTACAAAGGATCTATGCAGCCCTGGAAAACAAGCAATCAAATTTTCAATCACACATGATTGAAGTAGAAGGTATGATCAATAACCATTCCTTTACTATTTTGATAGATTCAAGATCTAGTCATAGTTACATAGATCCTAAAGTTGTGGAAAGATTGTTTTTTCCAGGAAGCAAGCATGATAAATCTTGGCTAGTACAAGAGCCAAGAGAAAAGTTGTTGAGTTGGTTAAATCATGTCCAATGGACATGAATGGGATAAGTACCAAGGCATATCTAAAAATTATTTCGTTGGGTTCATATGACTATCTAATTTGTATGGATTGGTTGGACCAACACCATGTTAATATCATATGGTATAATTCATATGATATGGCTACTACAGAAGATTCATTGCACAATTTTCGATAATTTCTCACCTAATCACTTCCTTGCAAAGGAAGGGGGTGAAATTTCAATGGAAAACAGAGTGTGAAAAGGGATTCCATATATTGAATGAGTTGTTAATTAGTGCTCCAATTCTGAGGATTTATGATCCGAATGAATATTTCATGGTTTGAATATATGCATGAAAAGAAGGACTTGGTGGATTCCTTAGTCAGAATGAATTTATGATATGTTTTGAATCCAGAAAATTGAAAGAGAATGAATGGCTCCATGACACTCATTATTTGGAGTTGGCACCCATAGTACATGCCTTAAATAAGTGGATGCACTGCCTGATGGGAAATAGGTTTGAGCTAACAAAAGACCATAATGGTTTGAAATACTTGTTTGATCAACCAACTTTGAATGCCAGGCAGAGCAGATGGTTGGAATTCCTCTGTGAGTATGACTTTGATATTAAGCACATCAAAGGAAAAGAGAAAAAAGTGGTCGATGCAATCAGTAGGTGAGTGCATGAACTGCATGCTACAGTCATTATCATGTATCAAACTAATCTTAAAGGAATAATTTTTGAGGCTTCAGAAGCATATTTGCAGTACATGGAGTTAGTAAAAAAATTGCAGCAAGGAAAAATGCAACAGAAAGTTGAAGATTATGAATTGGGGAATGATGGAATTCTCTTGTATAGGAAAATAATTTATGTACCCAATTATCTTGAATTTATGACTACGATCTTAAAAGAGATGCATAATGTACCTTATGTTGGACACCTAAGATATAAGAAAACAATTTCAGCAGTAAAGAGCCAATATTCTTAGTCAGGCATGAAGAAGGAGATTGATGAGTACATTGCTAAATGTTTGGAGTGTCAGAAGGTCAAGGTTGAGGAAAGACACTCAGATGGGTTGCTGCAGCCATTGCCCATTCCTGAGTGGAAGTGGGAAGTGGTGACAATGAATTTCATCACCAAATTTCCAGAACAAGAAAACAACAGGATGTTATCATGGTGGTGGTAGACAAGCTTACCAAAGCCGCCCATTTCATTCCTATGAAGGTTACTCACAAGGAAACCAATGTTTTTTATATTTATATGAGGGAATTAGCATGCTTGCATGGCATACCCAAGATAATTGTGTCTGATAGAGACCCAAATTTTACCTCAAATTTCTGGAAGGGATTATTCAAAGGGTTCAGAAAAAATATGAACTTCAACACACCTTATCATCCCGAGTCTGATGGGAAAACATAAAGGGTGAACCAAGTGATAGAGGATATGCTAAGGATGTATGTGATGGAAAAAACATCTAAATGGCAAGATTATCTACACTTGGTAGAATTTTCCTACAACAATGGGTACCAAGCATCATTGAAGATGAGCCCATTTGAGGCACTTTATAAGAGAAAGTGCAACACACCAGTAAGATGAAGAAACTCAGCTGACAGAGCAGTGATTGGGCCAGAGTTGCTCATATAAATGGAAGAGAAAATAATAAAGATTAAACATAATTTAAAGGATTCCCAAGATAGGAAGAAAAGCTATGCTGACAAGGGAAGAACTCACATGGAATTTAAAGTGGGTGATCATGTTTTCTTGAAGGTGAAGGGAAACAAAAGTTCCCTGAAGTTGGGAAATTGTTCCAAGTTGGAAGCCATATAGTGTGGTCCATTTGAAATGGTAGAGAGGATTGGACCAGTAGCTTACATGATTGCATTACCTACATCTATATCTATACATAATGTATTCCATGTATCATTTCTTCATAAATATATACCTAATTCTAGTCATGTTATTATTTGGAATATGATCCAGGTGGAGCAAGAAAGTGTTTTTCAAGTGCATCCGATACGCATTGTAGACCAGAAAATCAAACAACTTTGAAATCGAGCCATACATATTTTAAAGGTCCAATGGACCTATTATGGTCCTGAGGACGCAAATTGGGAGCATAAAGATGCTACATGGGTAGAATACCCACATCATTTTGAATATTTTAAAAAATCTTGTTGATGTTATGTAAATGAGTTGCACTACGGACAATGAAAAAATAAGGAGAGGGGATTGTAATACCCCAATGGAAAGCCCCTATTAAATTGTAATGATGTATAATGAAGTTTAGAGTCTGGTGAGACCAGTATTTATAAGATGAGAGGCTTATGTGTTTATTAGGTCGAAGAGCCTAGATGATAAGTCCAGAGAGCCTATTTTTGTATATGTAATTATGCAAATCATTAATAAAAAAGCATCGCTGCATGTAGAGGAACAACGAAGAAAGAGTTATGGGGGACTAAGATCCACTAGGAAGGGAAAGGGAAGGGGGTTGAGAGGCTAGGAAAAATGGGGCTAAGCTTGAGGGGTTAACCCAAGGGAATATTATAATGTATTTTCTAAATTACTAAGGATTGGGAAATAAATCCTATTATCCTAAGTTCCTTTGGGGAGAGGAAAAAAACCGAAGTGGAGAGGAATGAGCTCCTGGAGAGCCAAGTGTCATCCAAGACCCATGCACATTTATGTGGGAAATTCCATTGTTGTGGGGGTTGTCTCTCACCATTTTGACCATTCTTTCCATCCTTCCCATGCATGCACTCACGCACTGAGTAGGCACGAAGTCAACCATTTTTTTTCCATTATTGAAGCTTGTGCCATTCGTGAACCATGTAAATCACATGCACTGGTAGTTTTGTTGAGACAGTACCTTGCCTTAACCTTTTTTTCTACTGTGGTTACCAATGTAACTTAGAATATGGAAAAAATAAGCAGGTTGTCAGGCATGTGGTTTTGAAGAGGTGGGTTGTCAGGCTTGTGGTTTGAAGAAGTAGGTTTTTAGGCCTGTCATCAACTTTTTCCCGGTGAGAGAGATTGTTAGGGAAGTGATTTTTCATGGATGGAGTCCAACAACATCTACATATCTCTAAGAATTCTTGATCCAGCCTATTTTTGAAGCCCTAGAAGGGAAGTGGAGCAGCTAATGGATTGTGGAACAATGAAGGTGTATATTCCCAAAGTGGTACATGCATGTGGGGAATGTTATTCTATGAGAGGTGGGCATAAGTAAGCTTCTTAGAGGGAACCCGTCTTGTTGCATTGTGCAACATTCTGTAGTATCAGCCTAGCCTAGGATTTCCTTTATCCTGGGTGGACTTTAGTCCCAACTCGGAGGTGACACAATGTTGATAGCTTGGAGCAGTGTGGTCTAAGGCTGGTAGGTTCATGGAAGGTCTGTATGCAGTTGGTGGTATTCTCATAAAAATATAAGTACCATTTCTATATTAATTGTGTGTTGTGTATCTTGTACATGTGTTATAATGTTATCAGAATTGGTTGTATATGTTGCATGTATGTGTTTATGGTCACTTCTACTTGAATCTATGTATGAAAAGAACATCTATCTCTATTTAAATTTGCATTAGATATATATGTTTATGATTTCAAACAGAGAACACATAGCCCAATGGCTTAAGATTGGGTTGTGCTATAGATCCATATCATAACTTGGTCAGTTTGGTTTTGAGGTAGTGGTGTGTCCTCGGCTTGGGTGGACGGGGGACATTACAAATTGGTATTAGATCATGAAATTTTTAAGTGGCATTTCCCAACCCAGGTGGTTGGGGGCATCACAAATAGTAATTTGGTAGACTTCTATGGAAAACAAAATACATTTTCTTGGCTATGTTCTAAGGAAAGAGTTCTAGATTGAGGTCCAAAATTTTGAAAGTGGAAATTTCTTGACCAATAATGGAAGGAATCTGTTGAATCTTAGTGGAAATGGAATACACAATGAGACAATGTTATGAGTAAAATTAATTTTCAATGATGGCTACCAAATAATATGACCTATGAAATTAACATATGACACCTTGAATTTGAAAGAGTGTATATTAAGCTTCTATTCCCATAGTTCAAGAGTCCTTGATATGTATAACTTAGTATTCATGTAAGGTTTCTTTAATGCATGGATGTTGCATTTCCTTATACGTTTAAATGTCCATCATTGGAAAATATAGTTATTGATGAAGTTGAACCATGATTTCTTAAGAGACTTGTCATTTGGATGTCGAATACTCTCAGGATTTCATAGTTGCAGAATGTTTTGGTACAACTCTATGGAAAAAAAATGTATTTTCATGGCTATGCTCTAAGGAAAGCTTTCCAGATTAAGGTTGAATAACTTGAGAGTGGGAATTTATTGATCAATCATGGCAGGAATCCCTTGAACCTTAGTGGAAATAGAAATACACAAAAATACAATGTTATAATAAAACTTGTTTGTCAATGATGGCTGCCAAATAATATGACTCTCAAATTAACACATGAAACCTTGAATTTGAAAGATATTATATTAAGCTTCTATTCCTTCAGTTTAACAATCATTATTTTTTATAACTTAGTATTCATGTAAGGTTTGTTTAATGCATGGATGTTGCATTTCCTTATGCACTTAAATGTCCATCATTCAACAACATAGTTATCGATGAAATTGAATGGGGATTTATTAGGAGACTTGGCATCCAAAGGGTAAAAATATTCCATATAACATTGTTACTTGGATTTCATTTTGTTATAACGATTCTATTGAGATAGATGTTCATGGGCATATTTTTTTGTAAGTTTTTCTTAGGAAAATGAAAATTTTTCCTTCATGAGAGAATACAAAGATATAAGGGTAAGAAGGAAGAGACTTGAATATTACATTTTCTATGAGTCAAATTATTAACTTTTGTGATCAATTTTTTTCATATCCTGTATTTGGTTTATATAGCCTAAGTTAGTTTGTTTTGTTTGGTAATTTTCATTAAGAAATTGAAGTTGGAATTCAATGTGTATCAACAATGTTGTTGAAATGGGTAATGTTCCAAAAGGAAAACCTAAAGAACTAAAGGAAATTTTGGCAAAGAGGAATATTGTGAAAGTATTTGAGCAAATGGGATAAAATAAGATAGTTTAAAATTATGAGTAGCAGTAGCAGCAAAGCATAAATGCCATGTCATATGGATTTATCTATTAAGTGCTTAGGTCTAGGTGTTTCTGGAGATTATGAAAGATAGTTATCTTAGCTACATGAATATAGAAATGCTTAGTGGAAAGATTGAATTTTGGAATATAAAAATTTACTTTCTTCATCTAAAAAACTAAATTATAAATTTGTAAGTAGCTAAGCTATAATTCATAGAAAGTATTGTACTATCTCATTATTTGGATACCTTCTTTGATTTCTTCGTGTGAAATTAAAAAAATTGGTAGAATTATGGTGAAGCTCCTGGGTAGTGACTTATGGAGTAGCTTTAGGAAATGATATTATAGGCTAAACTCAAGTTTTTTTTTGTTTTTTTTTTATGCAAAAATGTAACATTATGGAATTGATACAAACATGTAACATAGTTTCCTAATTCCTAATTTTTTATGCAAACATGCCCAACACCATCTTGCCATAAATACATTATTCCATATTATAGTACAAATAAACTTACAATACAAAATTATATTTGGCCATACTATCAAGAAATATTTAACAAGATGAGAAGTCATAAAAATATAGATTTTGATGATAGTCTGTCTCCTACATCCGTCTCAGGATCGTACAATCAGTTCATGAGCCGAAGCAGCTCTTCCAATTCCCTAGTGGAATCACTATTTAAATCCCGATCCATAAGTCCTTATTTCCCTGTCACAGCCTCTGCATGCACCTATAACTTTTCCCCGATTGATAATTTTGGGTTTCGGGGTTTCGTGATCCCTGATGTCAATAGTTCCCTGTCCTCTTGAATCCCCGATCTCTGATGAGCCAATTCGCCGATACGTGCCTTTATGTGTTAGCCCTCCTGGCTAAACTCCTGGCTCACATGACCACTATCTCGCAAGACCGCAGCCTTATCTTCTATCAGGGTTTTGGACTTTGACTTTTTGAAATGTATGGACTTCTTATCCACAGGATCCCCGATATCCCGAATCCTGTAATGCCGATAAATAGCTTTCCTTTCGGGAAATCTCCCGAATGCTCTGATCTCCTCCACGCATCCTCCTATGATGGACGGTCTTGATCCAATCTCGCAATTTCAGAGTTTTCTACACCCCGATGATAGAAATTATCTATCAATTCAAAACCCTGGTAGCCGATATACCGATGGGTCGCTTGATCCCCGCCACGTGTCTTGAGAAACAGATGACCCAGATCGTTCCCAGGACTTTTCCCATAGAAATTATCGATATTTTGTCTTCGAGACTCCCGATATGCCGATGGATGAAGTCCCGATATCCCGATGCCTATTTTAGGATTTTCACCCTCATGTTCACTAAGATTAAACCTCGTGCAACTCCTATCAGATCTGACGGTTGACGGGTGATTTGCTCAAGATCTGACGATTCAGATCATCTCTTCTCCTACGCACTCTTTGGATGTGAAATCAATGGTCCAGATCTCTTCGACTTATCCAATGGCTGATATTGCTCCTCCCAAGCTTGCACACTTTCATCCTGTACTTGGAAGAATTCCAAGTTCCCAAAGGCCTCAACCTTTGTCTTCTTTTCCTTCTGTGAGCTCTCAGCTTTAAGCCTCGCCTGCATTCTCCATGACGTTGTTCCTCCTGAGCTTGGAGAACTCTAAACTCTCCAAAGAGTTCTTCGACCTCTGTATTCCTTGCAACTATAACTCCATGTGCTGAAAGCACTACCCCTCCTAAGCTTATCCTTGAATCCCCAAGGGATTCTTTGACTTCTACACCTTTGCAGAGTCTTCACGCACACAAAGTGATATCTCTCTTGAGCTTCTCAAACACTTAGTCCTCTAAGGAAATAAATCCTTCTTTCTTCCTCCTTCATATGAAGAGTATTTGGATGCCATCCTGTCTATCCTCTGCCTCAAGCAACTTATTGCTAAGTCCTTAGGGTGTTCAAAAACCCTTTGAAGTTCCCTCAGTGCGCTCTTCCTTCAAATTCCAAAACTCAAAGAGTTCTCTTCTCTTCTATGCCTGCCTACACAATGTCTCAATGCCCACCTGGTAGAGTATCTTTTTCCAGAACATTCAATAGTTTTGTCCTCCTGTGCACCTATGCACCTGCTCAATGCCCACCTGGCAGAGTTCTTAGAATCCATAGTGATTCTGTTTCTCCTTGAACTCACAACAGAGTTCTATCTTGTGCATTCCTTGCACTGGCTCGATGCCCATCTAGCAGAGCTTCACAGAACTCCTCAGAGCTTCTGTATGCAACTGTGTTTCATCCCACAGCCTTGCCTCCTGAGGTGTGCGCAACCTCACGGGTCTTTCTCCTGAGTTGATGATTTTAGTTCTTATGCTACAACACGTCTTTGTCTGAACCTGCAGAGTTCATAAGTGCTTCAGCGTACTCGTATTTAGAGACCACAGTACTTTATCACACCCTCCTGGCATCAAACCTCAAATACCTTCACCTAAAATTAGACACACTCCTACAAATGCAAACCTACAACATACATTCATATCCTATGAAAAACACTCACAAGCATCCACATAACACAGAAATACATGTAGGAAAAACTATTGTTGTCTATATTAAATGGAAAATGCCTATTTTTACAAGGTGTTCCTAAGCACGACCTATAACAAGGTCTTGGCTCCTTCTCTTCTGCTCTCTACTCGCATACCATCACACAACTTCCACACACACACTCCCTACCAAAGAGATACAATCAATCTTTTTACATGAGGAGGCTCTTCGAGCTCTTCCATCCAATCTACCTACCCTATTCAATTACATTGAATGGGCTATCTAGTCCACTATCCAGATCTAGATCTCAGACTTACAAACATTAAATGCCTATCTATTTTAAGCCTGCACAAAGGCACGACTCTATGGCTCAATAGCCTAGACATTTAATTACATTCAATTCTAAAATCAAAATGAGGACTCTGCCTCTCTTCAAATTTAAATGCGTGCGCTTGACATGGTTGGCTAGCTAGATGGTTGACATGGAGAGATGCTCCTACATCATACTCCTTAGTTGAAAAATTCATGATCTCCTGCTCATGAGCTTCCCATCTCAGCTATTGAAATCCCCCTAGATCCAAAATCATCCTCTAGAGTTGTTTGTCTGCTCCATCTCCTTCCTCCTATTGTTCCTGCTGCGTTGCTGCTTCCTTTCTACCCAGCCTTTCCTTGCTGGCCGATTCTTCTAACCGAATCATCAGCCTTATGATTTCCTCAATCGCTACATCCAGCTGCTCTAATGGCTGGTCCTGTTTTTGCAGTCTCCCCAGCTGCAAAAATTTTCGGCTCATGGGCAGATCACTATGATCTCCCATGCCTTCTTCATCAACTTCCAACTTCACCTGTTGGATGTGCATGCTCTGCACTTTCACCCTTCTCTCCATGGCTTCGAATTGTTCATAAAGATCATCTAAACTAATGTTGTTTGTTTCTTCTTCTTCTTTTTCTGCAAACTCCCATGTTGCAGTCTTTTCAGTCTCCTGGATGAAAATATTGAGCCATTCCTCAGAATAATCATCATCCTCTTCTGCTTCTTCTGCTATCATCTTCAGTGCTACAGCTTCTTCAGCTTCCTAGCTGAATATATTGAGCCATTCCTCAGAATGCTCATTTTTCTCTCCTTCTTGGGCAGCTTCAGATATCTGCTCCAATCCCTCTTCCCTAACAGTCTCAGCTGACTGTTCTTCTGTTGTTGTTGCTTCATCTGCAACACAGACTTCTGCCTCCTCTGAGCTAAGTGGTAGGGGTATTTCAATTCCCCCAATCATTAGAAGGTCCTTCAGATCCTCCTCCTTTGTCAACTGCACCTGCTGATCCAAACTCATCTCCGAGCTCATCTACTCTGTCAACTCCTCGGGCTGATCAAAACTCACCTGCTCATCCCTTCCCATCTGGCAATATGGGATTTGTTCACTGCTCTCCTGGCAGATTATGAGATCAACTGATCCCATCTTCATCAGCACTCCTTTCTGAATTGACCTCACTTTCGAGTCCATGAGACTTTCAAATAGTCTCGAATGCTCATCTCTGCCCACCTAGCAATCTGAGATGCTTCCATTGCCCTCCTAGCAGTCTTCGAGATCCCGTAGTGACCTCATTTCATTTCCCAGCTGGTAATGTGAAATTCCTTGGTTGTCCTCATGATAAACTATGAGATCCCGCAGTGATCTCAACTCATTACCCACCTGGAAAATTGGAATTTCTTCTCTTCCCTCCTGGCAGTTCTTGAGATCTTCAACTGATCCCATTTCATTCTCTTCACCGAGAATTCTACCAGTCTCTGGTTCACATACCTGAACCATTTCTTTAGTTCCATCGAGGTTTTTAGCATACCTCAACCATCCTTTTAACAGCCTACACTGTCTTCTAGCCATCAATTCCTTGATTGGCCATTTTTCTTTTGCCTTCCTCATGGGCCATTCATATACCCATCTCGGCTTTTCTTTCTGCTACATCCACAATACAATATTTTCTATCTCTCTCTTTATATCAGTGAGCTTTTCATCCATATCTTCTTGGCTCCATAGCTCTGAGTTTTTCTTTCCAGCATATCTACGACCTTCAGTAGCCATGTTGTTGTCTCTGTCTGCTCTCCTAGCAAACCTTCTGCTATCACTCTACACTCCCGAGTGTCCCAACTTCTCCTACACTCCTCCTGACTGCTTATGGATTGTGTCCATCCTGCAAAAAAATCCTTACAAAGTTTCCAACACTCTGTCTTCCTTTACCTTCTCCCTCTGCTTGAAATATACAAACAAATTTCTCGCTCTGATACCACTTGATGACAGTCCTCTAAGGAAATAAATCCTTCTTTCTTCCTCCTTCAGATGGAGAGTATTTGGATGCCCTCCTCACTATCCTCTGCCTCAAGCAACTTATTGTTGAGTCCTCAGGGTGTTCAACAACCCTGTGGAGTTCCCTTAGTGGACTCTTCCTTCAAATTCCAGAACTCAAAGAGTTCTCTTCTCTTCTGTGTCTGTCTACATAATGTCTCAATGCCCACCTAGTAGAGTATCTTTCTCTAGAACGTTCAGTAGTTCTGTCCTCCTGTGCAACTATGCACCCGCTCAATGCCCACCTGGCAGAGTTCTCAAAATCCACAATGATTATGTTTCTCCTTGAACTCACAGCAGAGTTCTATCTTGTGCATTCCTTGCACTGGCTCAATGCCCATCTGGCAGAGCTTCACAGAAATCCTCAGAGCTTTTGTCTGCAACTGTGTTTCCTCCCACAACCTTACCTCTTGAGGTGTGCACAACCTCATGGGTCTTTCTCCTGAGTTGATGATTTCAATTCTTGTTCTGCAACACGTCTTTTTCTGAACTCCCAGAGTTCAAAAGTGCTTCAGTGCATTGGTATTCAGAGACCGCAATACTCTGTCACACCCTCCTAGCATGAAACCTCAAAGACCTTCACCTGAAATCAGACACACTCCTACAAATGCAAACCTACAACATACATCTACATCATACATTCATATCCTATGAAAAACACTCACAGACATCCACATAACACATAAATACATGCAGGAAAAACTACTTTTGTCTATATTAAATGGAAAATGCCTGTTTTTACAAGGTGTTCCTAAGCACAGCCTGTAACAAGGTCTCAAATCCTTCTCTTCTGCTCTCTACGCACAGACCATCACACAACTTCCACACACACACTCCCTACCAAAGAGATGCAATCGATCTTTTTACATGAGGAGGCTCTTCAAGCTCTTCCCTCCAATCTACCTACCCTATTCAATTACATTGAATGGGCTGTCTATTCCGCTATCTAGATATAGATCTCAGCCTTACAAAAATTAAAGGCCTATCTATTCTACGCCTACACAAAGGCACGACTCTATGGATCAATAGCCTAGACATTTAATTACATTCAATTCTAAAATCAAAATGAGGACTGCGCCTCTCTTCAACTTTGAATGTGTGCGCTTGACGTGGTTGGCTGGCTGACATGGAGAGATGCTCCTGCATCATATTTTTTGACTGTTCAACATGGAAATTACAACAGAATCTCAATCAAAACAAAAATGACTCAACAACCATAAATACAGTGTTCCAGCTCACAGTACAAATAAAGTTGTAGTACAATTCTCTACATAGGAATATTGTAAAAAAATATTTAATGACAATTTTCACACACACACACACACACACAAACACACACAAATTTTTTGATTGTTGAGCAAGGTAAATGAAATATAGGCCCAATCCAAACCAAAATAACTCAGCAGCAAAAACCATTAAAAATGAGAGTCCTTCCTTTCCCTTTTTGGGCTTTACAATTCCCATTCAAGTTAATATGAATATGTTATTTGTTTCCTATGAATGCATTATAGGACAACATGTAAAGTGAAAGGTAATTTAGAACCAATTTACAACAATCTATGATGCCAAAGATAAGTTAGAACAATCCTAGTAAAAATTTTTGATGTACCTGTTTTCTCTTCAGGTGACTTGTTTGTTGCAACTATTTTCTATTTAGCTAATATGTAGGACCACATTTTCCTCATTTAATGTAAAATTACCATGTACTTGGAAGCCACATAACATATACACAATACTTTACTTTTTTTGAAGATATGCTTCATATGGAAATTGCGTCAGGACAAGAAGTACATTCTGCAATACTGGTTATCTAATTGTATGTTGCACAATTTTTTGTCCAGTGTTCTAATGATAACACTGAGGAAATATTTATATTTGATAAGGTAATTTGTCATTGCATCTTACATATTCAATTGTAGCACCATCTATTAATGCACATGTAGAAGTGGTGAAATTGCAGTTGGAGAAAACAAGTTCAAAGGGAGTCAAGTATGCATTTATTGCTGCTAATGCACCTTCAACCTATGTACATGTCATACTAGTTAATATAGTCAACAATACAATATGTATGTGTAAATATAATTTTGTACAGAAATTTCATGGATGGAACTGCCTATGTATACTTACAATAGTTGTGGAGCATGTTAGTTTTTTCATATCCTTTACTATGTATGTTCTCAACTCTATTATAATTGTTGATTGTGTTGCATGAAATACATTTTTTTTGACATCTCTCTTCTTGGTTATATTTTTCTAAATCATGAGGGGAAATTCCCCTTTTTGTAGTTGTTATTCCATTGAAAAAAATAAATGTGCATATGTGTCGAAAAGTTGAAGCTACAACATATAAAATTATAATAGTTATTGAATATGATTGGGGACAAATTAGGA
Organism: Picea glauca; assembly: GCA_000966675.3. NCBI lineage: Eukaryota > Viridiplantae > Streptophyta > Pinopsida > Pinales > Pinaceae > Picea > Picea glauca. The sequence goes on from JZKD02S1810584.1 coordinate 384,119, forward strand.
TGTGAAAATAAGAAAACAAAAGGATATGGAAACAATATCATTTCCTTTTCCTCATCCAAGTATCCATCCTATAAATGGAGAATTTATTGCAATCTTTCTTTTTTGCAATATGAAATGGCAACGACAATGGTTCCAATTGGATACTAGTCTTTATTTTCAATAAATTATCTTATTCTTGTGTTTGGAATGAAATTGTATTTAGTGCAAGATGCTAAAACTATTGCTACAATACTTGAGTCATCTAGCAAGATAATACTATCACAATGACCATGATCTTATATAGTTTTTGGTAGTATTTTAAAATATGGAATGGATATTCCATTTCCAAGAAGGATTTTTTCCTTGTGTTTTTGAACAAGGTGTGCATGCATAGTCAATGTGTTTGTCATCAGTCCCTTCTTCTCAGTGATATCAGCACATAGTATGCGACATGTCCTGTTTTCTTTGTCCAAGTAGGTGCTTTATATGACCAATGTATCCAATGAATATCTATCCCATTTATCAGATGTTCAAGTCTTATACTAAAACCATATTTGGTGATGTTGTGTTCGTCATGTTGACAATGTTTGAACATAAGAACTGATATGATGGATAGTTTGTATATATTTGTTTTCCATGTCTGCAGAATTAGTCTCACAATTTGAATGAATTGCATTGACAAGAGTTTAATAGGCACACCTATCAGGTTGTGCATGTTGCATTGTGTTGTCTCCTTTGTTTGTGCATGCCAATATTTCCCATGAACTGAAAACAATGACATTATATAATATTAGCATATTTACCATGACATAGAAGAATAAGTAACTGAGAATATCTATTTCCTAAAAAAAACAGGAACATAATTTTTGAATATGTAAATGTGTTCTTTTGTTTGTTTTGACGTTTGTGACGATTGAGTTCCCATGCTTCCTTCAATTTTCCATTGTTTTCTTCTCTTGACAAATTCATTTGTGGATTTACTAAGTAAAAAAAAATCATATAGAACATATTGTATGTTTCTATGACATTTTTGACATTGACATATTCTTTTGTAGGGGAAAATATGGAAGACATATAACATATTGTTGGTGCAATTATATGTTCAATATATTGCAATCATTTAATATGCCAATCTGGTTTCGTAATCAATAGAATTGATGCACTATATTTGCCGATAACATATAAAGTCATATGTCTAATGAGTATAGCCTATATAATAAAACACTCTAAAACCAAATACTATGTTTTCACACTTTTCAAATAACACTCTCCACACAGTTCAAAAATTAGAAAGAAACACTCATAAAAAGGAATATGATATAAAGTTATAGCTCATGTGATGAATCTATCCATTACAGGCTCATGAATGGGAAAGATGAACTTTGAATTTGTCTCCTCGAGCAACTAAAATAACAACAATTAACACTTTGCATATTCTTAAAAGAAAACTCAATCAATCCTAGAAGAAATACCAAGTAAAGTAAGACAGTCCATTATAGGTGCATGTAGGGTGAGAGATGGAGGTCTTGATTGTGCCCGAGTTTGAAAGATGTATCCTAATAACTTCTATAAGAAACTCTAAGTATGGTTGGAGAATCCATTATAGGCTCATGTAGGGTGAACTATGGAGATTTGAATTTTCCCTAGATTTGCAGAATAGAAACGAAAACTCAAGCATATAGTCTAACAAATGATTTCCTTCATAAACACACACAAAGATAACAAGTAACTACTCAGAAATAGTTGTACTGAGAAATATTTCATTGCACACAAAGCTCTCACACACTTAAGATTACCACAGATCTATATTACATGCTATCAAGTGTATCACTGAAACATAATAGAAATAAAGTCAGATGCTATGATCAAACACAAAATTATTTTATCTACACACAGAAAACCATAATTATATTCACAACTAAATAAAAAGAATCTCACCTTGATTGGGTCGGTTGTCCCTTTCCATACCAAAAAGGAATCTCTTGAAAGAAACTTACAAAAGAGAATATTTGAACACACACATAGAATCCATGAACCACAATTTATATCATTACTTCATAAAATAGAGGTACAATCAACTTCAAGAATAAATCTTACAGCGTAATAGTTCTTAATTATATCTATGTATATGTCTATCATCTGCAAGGCTCCCTCTTTAAAGAGAAACAATTGTTACAATCAAAGTCTAGAGATAACATCAAATATTTGGACAAATATTACAATTGGTTGATGTATCGATTTTGAAAGGAACGATTTCATCCTCATGACACAAAGTGCATGAGTGATGAAATGTATCTTGGTCTTCAACAAAAAAAGAATTTTCAAGCCAAAAAATTACTTGGACCCGTCAAGAACAACCTCGTTCAAACATCCAAGCCTACAAATACCGAACGTATACTAGATGTCCACAACTGGAGAAAAATAATAGTACCAGATGCATACATTCACATAAATTGGTACCAGACTAACACATGAAAAGGTATCATACAAATTCAACATTGGTATTGGAGGATCATGAACATAGGTACCAAATGACCATAGAAATAGGTACCAGACGATCTAAGTACCGAATGAACACTAAAACATGTATCGGAAGAATAGGAGCCATTGTCATAATATCTTCTTATATCATTCAAAGTAATTAGAGAGAATTAAACATCAAATAGTCAATCCCAATTAGTGATAAATATCATAAATCATGATTAAACATAAGTTTCCTCATATGTACACAATAATAGCTAAAGGACATGTCTATTGAGGAAAATAGGAAAACAATGCATATGTATGAGGAAACAGTGGTCAGGATATGGGACAAGATAAGGAAATTGGAGGTGACAAAAAAGAGACTCAAAATTTCCTCCATTCCCAAGTCATTGCATGTCCTCATGCAAAAATTGTTGAATCAGTCCTCAAAATTTCAAAACTAGTGTTGTCATCCACCTTGCTTGAACACTAATTGTCTTTTTTTAAGATATCCAACCCTGAAGCCTCATCCTTAAGAACCCTCTTAGTAAATCGTGCATATTGTATTAGGCACATAAATTTGTTGAGATTTGCATATATCTCGTCATGCTCATATTTTAGCATTCAGTTATTCTCCTTCAGTTGTGCATTTTATTTCTTGAAATGCCTATCCAAAACTTTATACTCCTCCACTTCTTTCTTCAACTCTTCATTTTGTTTTGTAATCCTTTTAACTTTCAGTACCAGCTGATTTTTGGTCAGAGGATTGATAGGTTCAAGTGCTAATTTCTTAGTTATCTCCTCCCTAGCTTGAACTTCCCTCCTTAAATCCTCCAATGTCTCTTTCACTAATTCCTCAGCTTCACTAATAGTTGTCACATGCATTTATTCTTGCTCTGGTAAGGTTGGAACGACCACTTGGTCCTCTGGAAAATAAGTAACATGAGGAATTGTCACCTTCTTAGCCATGCTCTGATTGGTCCTTCGTATTGGAACTGATACTTCCTCGGGTGTGCTACCAGGAATAGAAATTTCCTCCTTAAAAAATCTCCTTTTCTTCACTTTAGGCTCAAATATGGGAACTGGAATTTTCTTTTCTATGTCTTCCTTATCTTTCTACCAAAGGGATTAGATGTAGGGGATGGAACTTATTCTTTTGGTGTGTAATCCTTGTTTTTTTTCTAGAGGAATTATATGTAGGGTATGGAATTTTTTCCTCTAGTGTATGCCTTGTATTTCTTCCATAGGACTTAGATGTATCATTTCCTTCATTGGACCTAAATTTCTTATTACTCTTGACTCTTGATTCAAGGGTCTTCTCTAATTATCCAACCTTATCCTTAGGTAATTTAATAATTACTTCTGGTACATTATCTGCAATTTCTCCAACTTGCTCCTAAGGTAACTTAGAAATTACTTTGGGAACACTACCTGCAATTTCTCCAACATCATGACCAGACCTCTATTTCTTCCTCTTTTCTCAATAATCTATGTTTTTATTTTAGTGGATATGTCTGGGCGAATTTTCTTGGCTTTGGATGACCGTTCCACCATAGGTGTGGGTTGTTCACTTGACACTAGTGTCTTTCCTTTGTCCAATTTTCTTACAAATTGTGGTGAGATAGGGCTAACATGATATACTTCACTACTATATTTATTTCCTTTCTTTCTACTTCCCCCCTTCTTCCTGCCTAAATCCTTACTATTTTCCCCTATTATATTTCCTTCTACATACTTAGAAACTTCTTGAGAAAAAATTTCTATGAGGAGTTTCTTCCAACTACTGTCTCATTTTCTCAACTCATGAAAAACCAATAGTTTCATCATCCCATGGTGGTAGAGACTGGATTCAGACTTCTTAGAGGTATACTTAACCCATGTCATCATCTCATTCAGACTCATCCAAAGAAAACATGGAAAGTCTATTTGTGGTCCTCCTGCAAAATTCAATAAGAGCCTCAAATGATAAAGAAAAGTTATTGAATACCTCCATTCAAAAGTTAAAACATTATGCAAGGATACAAGTATCATTAAATATTCTTATTTTATCTAGCTTCTAGAGATACCTTTTGTCTAATATGGGTCCAGGTGCTTGGACTTCAAAAAATTTCTAACAGAGGCTCCTATCAATTATGATGCCTTTGAAATAATTCTCTCCAACAGAAGGTAACTATGTCGCTTCTGATATGATGGCTTCAATGATCATTAGTTTTAGTTCCCCCAACTAGATGCTCTCTCCATCATAACTCTAGGCGAATGTGCGAGATACCCCCTCATCATGTCCTATGAAATTTTCTAAGGGAAACCAACCAACCCTTTCAAATTTATCTTTGCATGCTTGATACTCCTTTGTTTCTTTGTAAAGATGGAACACAAGTTAGTTCATGTCAACCTCCATGCCGACTTTAAAAATGGGTCTCAAAACAAGTATAGGCAATAGATTCAGGTGAGAGTTTGGTACTGGAAGAAAGATTATGAGAACATGGTGATGGAGGAAGAGTAGTGAGATAGTAGGAGAGAATAAAGTGGTGGTGTAAAGTATGAAGTGGGTAATTAACACTCATGTGGATGGAAAATCCATATAGAAGAGTGTTTATAATGAAAATGAGAAGACAATGATAAATTATTTGAAATGATGGTGAGGTAAGTAAGGAGTCAGAAATTATGAAAAAAGAAAGTATTCATGGATAAGGTGATGATCATACCCATAAGTAATGTCACATCCCATTCTTACCGATTTTCATAATGATTACAGAGAATGTGGGTGATGTGAATGAAATTCACCATTGGGCAGCATTCTATGTCATAGGTTTGAGACAACGTAAGTTTATAGAAGGTGGCATAATCATAGTTTTGACATCATATGAATGAACATTTTTTAGAAGTACATCATAAATGATTTTGAAAACAAGGGAATTCATGAAGGCTTTGGAAGATAATGATATGGAGGTTTAATAACTTAAGATGACAAAGGGACATGAGAACAATGATGTGTTTAACACAAAATTAATGTTATTCTCAATAGAAAGGAATAAGCATTGAGTTCATACCTCTACTACCTGAAATGTACTTTGTCAAATAAGAAAAATATCAAATATAGAACAATGTCACCAAAATTCCATCATTAGTACTGGATCACAGACTTAGTGTTGGATCAACATAGAAAAATTTTTTAGTACTGGACCAACATAGAGAATTAATTTAGTATCGTACCAGCACGGATAATTCATTTAGTACCAAAACAACATAGGGAGTCTTTTCCAGTATCATATGAAGTTTTGATAAGATATATGGAATATTGTAGGCTCCTCTTCGTCTCTAAACATGTTCTGAGGGTCAAGATGAAGTAGATGTTGGCACTCAATAAAGTTGTATGTCACTTTTTTCTCTTGAAGGATCATGTTTTAAATGTTAAAACATCACACTGGTATAGGAATGTTGAAAGTGCAGCGGAAGTGTCATAAAATGAGGCAAAAGACCCAATGATTGGGCTCCAAGCTATGTAACAAGAAGGCAACTGTAACTGGACATCATCTTGTAGAGATGCATAAACCTCCTCTTTTTGGAACTAGACTAACCACTACTTCTATTGCCACTTCCATTTTATTGGAGATGAAAACCTAACTACCATTGTCCTGTGGATTTTCTCGAGCCCAGGTCATTTAATGCTCATCGATGTTTTCAATTTTTATGAGTCTGAAAAAATTAAAGAAAACTCCATCTACTGTCTTATGGATTTTTCTTGAGACTAGATCAGTTAATGGCCATCGGTGTTTTCAATTTTTAGGAGTCTAAAAAACTTAAAGAAAAATCCATTAGGCTCCTTTTCCATAAGCAATCTACCAGGGTTGGGTAAAGGAATAAAATTACACATGGTAGATGCCTTTCTTATTGCTTATCTACATGAGAACACAATTAAGTTTTTCTTTTGTTAGTAACAAAAAAAATCACTATATAAAAACACAATTATACAAATATATGTACAAAGTTAAACTAAATCACACAACAAAAACTTATAGTGGTGGTTCAACAAGAGGAGAACTACTGTTGCTTACCAATCACATTTCATAATTTTGAAGAATTTTTTTTATGAAATCCTCTTTAGACAGAGGTTTATGATAAACTTTCAATCAATGCCCATTTACAATGAAGGAGGTATGATCTTAATTAATGGTTTTTATCTTCACTGAAACATTTTCATAAACTATGTCCATTCCACAGGGTCCCGACCATCGAGTGGAAATTTTACCCTTGAAATTCTTGAACCTACTGTCATATAGAAGGGCCCAATCACCCGGCTAGAAATATTTCTTCTTGATTTACTTTTCATTCCATTTAGTCTTTTTTTCTTGAATGAGTTTAGTCCTCTGAAGAGCATCCTGTCTGATTTCATCGAGTTCATTCAACTACAATATCCTCTATTTTTGGGCTTCGTCCAAATCCATTGCTAATTGCGTAGTAGTCTTGAAGGTTTTTACTTGAAATTATATGGGGAGCAACATCTACTTCCCATACACCAATTCATAAGGTGTATGGCCTGTTGTGTTTCTCCAAGTTGTTATGTAGGCCCATAAGGCCTTAGGAAATTGATCAACCCAGTCTCTATGGTGTAACTGAACTTTCTTGGTAAGTATAGCCTCTATAACCTTGCTAGTTGATTCCACTTGTCCATTTGCTTAGGGGTGATAAGGTGAGGATTTTCCATGTTTAGTCCAATATTGTTCAATAATGGATAAGACCAAATTATAGGTAAATTGGGCTCCTTAGTCTGTAACTATTTCTCGAGGAACACCAAAATGAGTAAAGATGTCTTCAAATAGAAAATCAACAACATATTGTTCATTTGCATAGTACAAAAATTTATCCTTTACCCATTTAGTCACATAATTTGTACAAACTAGTATATACCTTCTTCTTCGAGACATGTTGACAAGTCCTACAAAGTCCAAAGCCCATTTTTCAAAAGGTTCAATTACTACCTGATCTTGGAAAAGAATCTCATCACTTGTCGTTGGTTTCCCCATCCTATGAAAATCATCACAACTGGCCACATACTTCTTTGCATCCCTGAAAATAATTGGCCAATAGTAGTCTGGTTATATTATTTTGTATGTTGTCCTATTATCAAGAAAATGGCCTGAACATGGGCCATCATGGAAGGATTTGAAGATGTCATAAATCTCATCCTCCTATACACATCTTCTAATAACCAAATCAGGCCATGTATGATATATATAGTCATCATGCCACATATAATTTTCACTCAGTTGAATAATCCCGTTTTTTTCATGAGGGGACATATTCTGAGGTAATTTTCCTATTACAGGATAGTTAGCCATATCTTCATAACAAGGGATGTAAGTAGAAATATAAAACATAATTTCATCCGTAAAATTGTCATCCATTGGTGCATTATCACCTATATGAATAAGTCTAGATAGGAAATCAACAACAAGGTTATCTTTTCCAGGTCTTTCAATGATAGTAATATTGAATTCTTTTGCCCCGGATGGGGTGACATGTAGCTACAGGGAGACAAGTTGATCCGCACCCGGCCCTGGCATAAATGTCGACGGTCGCCACCCACGTGCATGACTTAACGATGGGGGACGACCATCGCTGCAGTTTAAGGGTGGAGGGACCTTTCCCTCAAGCGACAAGGTACGATTTTAATGGTTCAGTAATGGCGAAGGTTAATTACGAGAGGATGGCTTTGGCTCTGGTTCATTTCATTTTCAACTCGCCCAGTAAGAGTAGGTCTGCACCTGCCAAGGCCCTGTTTATAGCACAAATGCTTTGGTGTTTGGCATTGACTGCGTATTTTGCATTCTGGCATTCTGTTCTCTCACTGTATTTCTTGTTGCATTCAATGCGAATGGGCTCGCTTTCCCGCAATTCTTACCTGTAACTGCTCTTTTGCCTTCACCAACAATTGCTTTGTGCCCTCTCCATGGCTCGAAAAAGAGGCAAGCCTCGCCGTGGCTCGGCCTGGGAGGCGCATAAGGTGCAGCGGCTTCGTAAGGAACAACTCGAACGGGCCCTGGCTCTTGCTACATCAATTCTTCGGAAGAATGCCCGAGCAGAGAAATGGGCTCAGCTTGCCACCATTGCTGAGTCTGGCGCTGGGTGCAGCCGGGATGTCAAGGAGAAAGTGTCGGAAGTGAGGCAGGAGAAAGCACCGGGAGCGAGGCAGGAAGTAGGAATTGAGGAGGAGTTTCCTCCCTGCATTGTGGAGGAAATCCCGTTTACGGAGGACCTGACGACCATGGAGTTCACCCGAGTGGAAACCAAGAGGGAGGACTGCAAGCCCACTCCGGCACTGGTAGATTACATCCCCGGTTGTCTCATGGAGGAAATACCCTGGCTTGGTAACGACAATTGTAGTTGCCATAATGCGAGAACGAAGGTTGCAGAAGTTGCAGTGGAACAATGGCTGTTAGATGCGGGTTTTGGAGCGGCGGTGGACGAGGGTGGCAGTGTGCATGGCTCACTCATCCGGGATGAACACCTAGCTCTCATTTTCGACCTCCGTGGACACTTGGATGATCTGGAGTATCGGGCCCTCTACATGGGTCAGAGAATGGACATGTTGCTCGACGCATTCTCCAATGCACAAACCAAATGGAAATGTCCACTCTGCTCGCAAGCTTATGCCATCCTAGCTGGGACCACGTGGCAGACGGGCTAGGATGACAGGTCACCAGACACCTAGGTTTTTATATTCTCTTGGTTTTTAGTTTTATGTTACTGTTTTATATGAACTTAGACCAAAGGCATCTGTTCTGGTTTCCTCCAGGCAGGACAGATGCCACTCCGTCTTTATGTTTTATAATGCTATTGCTACTCACTCCCTATACTTGCTGGTTTCCGAAAATCGACAGCATTTTGGGTGATACCAGACCTACTCTTTTGTATAACTCTGTAAAAGTTTTGTCTATCTAATATAGCAGGATCCACACTTTTTTATTTAAAAAAAAAATATTGAATTCTTTCAATAGTAGAAACCATCTTGTAACTCTATCATTTGTCACAGGTTTATTCATTAAAATCCTAATGGTTGAGTGGTCTGTGTGTGCAAAAACCTCATACACTATTATGTAGTGTTTGAATTTATTAATGGCATGAACTACTGATAAGAATTCCTTTTTAGTGACAATATAATTTAATTTGGTAGGGGAGATATTTTTGTTTAAAAAGTAGATAACACAAGGAATTTGGTTTTCTCTTTGTTATGTAACAATTCCCAAAGAGGTATCTGAGGCATCAATGCAAATATAAAATGGAAGATACCAATTTGGTCCTCTTAACACAGGGGCACTAGAAAGTTGTTTTTTTTTTTTAATTTCAAAAGAAATATTACATTGTTCATCCCAATGGAATTCAACCTCTTTTGATAACAATTTGAATAGTGGGGAAGCCAAGTTTATGAAATTTTGAAGGAATCTCCTATAATATCCAGCATGCCCTAAGAAGCTTCTAAATTCTTTATGTGAGCTAGGGATTCTGATTTGAGAAATAATGTTAATTTTGACACGGTCTACCCTTATTCTGGTACCATAAATATGATGGCCCAAGACAATCCCTTCAGTGAGCATCATTTTATATTTTTCATGGTTGAGGGAAAGATTAGTCTCTCTACGCCTGATCAATACTTTCTTCAAATTGTCCAACGCTTGTTGGAAATCATCCCCATATACTGTGAATTCATCCATATAGACTTCTACACAATCATAGGTTAAATCAGAAAAAATAGCTAGGAAAACCCTCTGAAAGGTGGTAGGGGTATTGTACAAACCAAAGGGAAGAACCTTATAAGAATAAGTACCCCATGGTTAAGTAAATGTGTTTTGATCTTGATCTTCAAGGGCAATTTGGGTCTTGATATACCCACTAAACCCATATAATAAAGAAAAGTACCTCTTCCCATAAAAGGTGTCCAAGAATTGGTCTATGAAAGGAAAAGGAAAATAATCTCTATAGGTATCCTTGTTCATCTCTCTAAAGCCCACACAAATCCTCCATTTTTCATTATCCTTAGGGACAATAACCAATGGGGTTACCCACTTGCTATCTGAAATAGGGTAAATAGAATTGACATGTAGAAGTTTTTGGAGATATTCTTTCACTATATATTTTAAGGATGGATTCATTCTTATTTGGGGTTTCTTAATAGGTTGTATTTGATCATTGGTGTAAATATGGTGTATATAGGTATCAGGGTGAATTCCTTCCAGGTCATATTAATCCCATGCAAAAACACTAGACTATCCTTGAATCATTTGGATCAATTTTTGTTGTTGATTTGATTTTAGGATAGAATCGATATATAGAGATTTTCCATGATTGATTTCAACAGTCTGAACAATTGAATATTCTTCTCCACTTATTGTTGATATAGTGAATAATGTAGAAGTGGAGGGATTCCAAACCTCTTAAAATTTAGGATTGAAAATATCTGTAAATTATGGAAAAGATTGAGGATACTCAATGCATTCTATATTAGCTAAAAATAGTCTTAAAATATGTTCTTTAGTTTGTTCTTGAACTCCCTTTTCTTTCTCAAGTGTTAACAAGAGTTGAGAATAGTTCTCCTCCCCATAGGGATTCTCCAACCATAAAGGAAATTTAGTGGTTGGTTGAGCAAGAGAAAAGAGAATAAGTTTTTGACTATGGGTCCTATTAACACATATTATTGATATAAGGGTGTTTTCCCCTTAGGAATAACCCCTTAGTGAAAAAATGTAGGAAAGGGTAGTAGCGTGACCCACTTTTGATATTTTATCCTAAGTTCTTGGGATATTTTATGTTTTGGTGTATTTTTCTAAGGAGTGCATTGATCTTAGTGGCTAAACATAGCGCACTCAGATCTACAGTCCACATATCAT
>JZKD02S1810584.1:415599-431304 GCA_000966675.3 Picea glauca
TTATGTAAGAACTCCCAACTCAAACAAAAGGTACTATTGGAATTGCACACCTCTCTAGTAGGAGGGCACTCGAGATTTTTGAAAACCTACCATAGGGTCAAGAAGGAATTTTTTTCTGATGGACTTAAAACTAATGTTCAAAGGTTTGTGGTAGAATTTTTGGTTTTCCAACAAAATAAGGTGGAAACAATTAAGACCTTGGGTCTTTTACAACCATTATCCATCCCAAGTGAGCGTTGGGAGGAGGCTTCCATGGATTTCATCACAGGGTTAATGAAGTCTAAGGGATAAGATTTCATCATGGTGATTGTTGATAGAATAACCAAGTATGCACACTTTTGTGCTCTCTATCATCCCTTCAAATCCAATAAAATTCCCACCGCATTCATGGAGACGGTTCAAAAAATACATGGAATCCCAAAGATTATTGTAAGTGATAGAGTTCCTATCTTCACTGGGCATTTTTGGACATAATTATTTTCTTGTTTGGGTACTCAATTGGCTCATAGCTCATCCTATCATCCACAATATGATGGAAAATCGAGATAGTGAACAAATGTCTGGAAGGCTACCTTCGTTTATGATAAACAAACATAATGGCTCAAATGGTTACCCTTGGAAAAATGGTGGTATAACACTTCCTTTCATACTGCAACAAAAATGACACCATTTATGGCACTCTATGGATATGACCCTCCTTCCATCACTTATTCTATAAAATAAAAATCTAAGGTTCAAGCATTGGAAGATCACATTGAGCATCAACAACAAGTTATCCAAATCTTAAAGGTCAACCTAACCATGGCACATAATCACATGAAACAACAAGAAGATCAATATCGTAGTGAAAGAAGTTTTGAAGTAGGGGATTGGGTGTCTTTAAGACTACAACCATACAAACAGAAGTCCCTCAAGCAAGACAAGAAGGATAAAAAATTATCACCAAAGTACTATGACCCTTATAAGGTGTTGCAAAAGATTGGTACTATGTCATACAAATTGGAGTTTCTCGCATCTTCACGAGTATACCCAATTTTCCATGTTTCATGCTTAAAAAAGGTTATATGTGACAAGATCCCAGTTTAAACTATATTTCTAGAAATTTACGAGGAATTAAAAATCATATTGGAGCCTAAAGCCACCACTAACACAAGAATTTGTCAACTAAGGAATAGATCCATTTCAGAGTATCTCATTAAGTGAAGGAAACTACCTGCTGAAGATTTCACTTCAGAAGATGAGTCTTTTATATAGAAGCATCCTGCATTAATCAAGTGTTGCAAACAACACTTGTCTCAAGGGGAGGGGCATGTTAAGCCCTAAATAGTGGCACATTACCCCTTAATTGAGGCATATTAAATTAGTAATATTATTTTATTTGTGTCGTCTTGGGTCCATTAGTTGTAATTGTACCTCCTAGTCTCCTATATATATGAAGGAGAAATTTTCAGTTGGAATCATCTTGTATTTGAAATTTTATGTGGTGTATAAGGAGGTTTCCCTCTCGAAGAGGCTTATTATATGAAATTCTCTCTTTTTCAAGAAATTGAGTACTTATTCTGAGGGTTTTCTATGCTATATTGATATTTTGTTCTTAACATACATACAAATACAAATCTTAGGTAAGCCAACTAATCTCAAGTAATTATCTATAGTAATTTATTATATGTTAGTATATTTATCCAATTGACAGAAAAAAATTAGAAGATCAAATCTTTTGTTATTAGCCTTCTTATTTCCTCAAAATCCCTCAATAACTCTCTTGACCATACTAGCCTAATTGTATTATATTTCCACCTTGTTGCATTTTTCATTCATCAGTGAAAACCACATGTAAAGGTTGCAATTGCTACATTTTTCATTCATCCATATCAATGAACAAGTTCAAATACAACCAATGACCTAAATAGTTAGCATCATATAGAATAGGTGAGGATCTTACCTAAGTAATACAAGGGAGGGAGGTAGAATGAGACTTGAAACTCTCTTTTGGAGATCTCCTATTAGGGATTTTCATCTAATGAGAAATAAGGTCAGGAAATAATATTGAATGAGAGATTTAAGAATACTGAATGAGAGGTTGATTGTAGGCGCATAAGGTAACACAATAACGTTGAGCCATTTCTATAATATCATTCATATACTATCAAATCTATCCAGCACACCTCTGAATAGTCCCTGCCTAACCTACCTCTTATTCATATAGAAGGAAGTTGCATTCCTATGAAGATTCTCACCTGTCCCCACAACACAAAACACGTTTCTCCTTCCTGCATTTGCATGCACAAATCACATCTATTTACCTTTTTAATATAGAAAAAATATAGATAAATAGTATAGAGCCATAGCCTAATGGATATGTCTTATATAAAATTACAGAGGAATAATAAAGCTTCTATTAAATTACATTGGAAATTCGTGCCAATAAAACGTCTGCTAAAGTTCCTTGGAAAGCCCATGATTTTTCACACCAAGTTAAACCAAACCAAATGACCTAGTGAGGGTCCAAAATTGGCATCCATTCCAGATTTTGAACCAAAAAAAGGCTACCTGTATAAAGAATATTATGTCAAGTCTCCATGATATTTACACAAAATCGCTAAAGAAGAAGGATCATAACTGTTCCAGGAAGATGTGTTTGTATGAAAATGAGCTACATGTTGAAGGTAGTTGGAATGATGATCCAAAATATATCTAAATGGGAAGTGTTTATCGTGGTATGATTATGAGCCTTATCTTCAAATCGACATGTATTTACATACAAATCTTCCACAATTCCAGATGGGTGGATTTTTTTATATTCAAACTCTTTCCTTTGATGGCCTATAAATGGGAATAACATACCCCACTAGCACAAAGGTAGAACTTTTGAGCACAAACATGTTGGGTACTATGAGTTGCACATGGCGTGAGGTTGAAGCCACATAGTTGGTGCATGGTGGTAGTTGGAAACATTGGAGGACTCGCTTGATAGAGTGTCAAACCTTGGTGGCAATGTGGCAGAGTTCCACTTCTTGGGGAATTTTTATATAAGATGCAAAATTAAAGTAGCAATAGTCACATCGATTTTTTTCAGGATTTTTTCATAATATATGCAAAATTAAAGTCAATTAGTAGAAACTAGCAGTATCTTATTCGACTAGAGACCTGTCGAGTGTATTGGATTTTGTTGTTAGCTTTGGGCCAAGGTTTCTCGATTAACTCCGACAAATGGAAGATGCATTGTCCCATACGAATAAGGGATTGTCGATGTAGCATGAGAATATTTGAATGTATATGAATCTCGATAAATCTTTTAACTCACTTTCTTCTTTTACTTTTTTTTTTCCAATAAAAATTCCTCAAATTTATAAAATGTATAAATTCATTTACAATTTCAATTGCTGTGAGCTATTTTCCATCAAACAGCGCCAAGGATAAGGACCCAAAACAAAAACAAGTCAAAACATGGAGGAAGACAAGACTTAACCGGTCAAGAGGACCATCTACAGTGGTGATGAAATAGTCAAAACAATAAATAGAAGCTGGCCTCAGATCTTCTGCTGCTGAAAGACAGTCATCATCGTTCAAAAATGTTAATGGAGGAAATGGGACTATCTAACCCATTTTCACTGTGGAAGACCGAGAGTATTCCCACCACTCCATTTAGTGCTCTCTTTGAGAGAGCATCCGCCTCCCCGTTGAGAGCTCGAGGAATGTGTAGGTAATTGATGTCGGAGAACTGATCGGAGAGATTCCTCGTGAGATGTAGCCAGCCCTCGATATGAATTGAGTGGAGTTTACACTTTTGTGTTATCCAGTCTATGATAACTCGGGAGTCACCAAGCACGAGAAGATGGTTGATAGACCACCTGGCAGCAAGAGTGGGGGAGACCCACAGTCCCAAGAGCTCGGCCTTTGTATTGGTTCCCCTCCACAGTTTAGGAACCACTTGGTGACCCTCGCCGGGTGATGTTTGAAGGTGCCCCCGGCTCCACAAACACTGCCATCCACCTGTGAAGCTCCGTCGAAGCAAACAAGGGTATGTCCAGCCGCCAAATCGAGGTTGCAAGCACGTGTAGAGAAAGTCTTAATCGATGAGGGCTGCCAGGAGAAGGCTGCCAAAATTCTATGAAAGACACGCCTCACTGAAGGAGGGCGGTCTTCAAGAATTGTAAAATTCCTTTCAATCCAGAGATACCAGCAAGCATAAACCGCCAGGCACACAGGGGCCGAATTTTGTGAGGTCCAAAAGGAAAAACAATCAGCAAAAGTATCAGAAAAACTTTCTTCTTTTACTTGTTCTAATTTCTTTCATTGCTTTCATATTATCATGTATGATCATTTAATTGTTTTTCCAATAAACTTGTAGTTGTTGTGATAGTTTTCATCTTTCAGAGAAATAAAAAGTGATGTAATTCCTCTGCAAATTGCAGTATCTTGTCCAAAATTATGTAATTCGTCTATGCAGATTTAGTCTTATTCATCATGTTGTTTTCAATTTCCTATCGAGTGCAATATCTATGATTTTTGAATCTAACGTACAAAAATTTAGTATACATTATCTTGAATTTTTTTATAGGGCTATACTAAGTTTAATTTTCGTAGTTTTTATAGGGTATCCTAAGTTTTAGTTTCATAGTTAATAGTCCAACGAGAGGCATCTAGAATATCATTACCCTAACCGTTGGACTAGAAATTCTCTCGTTGTAAGAAAGGGCGTGGAAATTATCATAACTCTTGGACTATAAATGCGTCTTGTAATCCACAAAATGTGAGAGTGGATAGATGTGCTTCATTGATAAATTCCCCCTCCAATTCATTGCACTCCCTCAAGTGTTAAAATTCAAACACCAAATGTCATAATATTTGGAGTCACAAATAAACATGGGGTTTTTGTCTAACAAAAGAGATATGTGCATAGAACGACTAAGGGCATGTGATGTTGCAATTTATTCCCACTTGCGTAATGTGAAATAGATATACAACTTTGATATACGAAGTTGACAGGTAGAGTTATTGGTTCTTCAAATTTATATGATAAAATTGGAACTATACAATGAATATCAACATAATTATTTATCTTTATAAATACAAATTCTATTTTTTTCTTTTTTTTAAATTATAATAATCTTCATCTTGGCTTGTTGAAGGCATTTGATAAAATTGGAATGATGTCTTTTTAAAATAATAATAATAATAATCATTTTGGTTCATTGGAGGCATCCCATAAAAATTGGAACGATACCTTTTTAAAATAATAATAATGATTTTCATCTCGGCTTTTAACACGCGTCTCATAAAATTGGAACGATACACAAAAATTAGAAGAATAGCAAAATTCTTTCTCTTTCTAAATATAATTTTAATTTTTTTCTTTCTAAAATATTAATAACGATGATGTTTTTCTAAATATTTATCCATCATATTTAAATAATAATAATAATGTTTATCTTAGCACTTCTTAAGCATGTGATAGAATTGGAACGATACCAAGAATATCAACATAATTATTTCTCTTTCTAAATACAAATTCTATGTTTTTCCTTTTTAAAATAATAATAATGATCATCTTTTTCAAAAATATTATCCATCATATAAAATATAAATTCTATTTTTTCCTTTTTTTTAAATAATAAGAACGGTGTTCATATCTTTCTAAAAGTTTATTCATCATATAAAATAAATTCCTTTCAAATAAACAAATTCCATGAAAGGAAGTTGATTATGGTTATCTAACATCAAGTGAGTTTATCTAACCAATATCAACTCTAAATTTTATTATACTTATAATTTTTTATTATAATTTTTAAAATATTTATAAATACTAAATTTTTTAAAACAAAGTTAATTTAACAAATATTAAATTCAATTTTATATTTTAATATGTTTATTATTTTTCATTAAATTATCAATTATATATCTATATATAATAAAACATTTATTGAAAATAGGAGATATATATTTCATAAGAATAAGGAGGAGATATCAAATGAAGCTTATTATTTTATGAAAAAGTTATGTATCAAATACTTGTTAACAAATAATTATTAATTATATTTTGATCTAAATAATTTGTATTTGTTAATTATTATTTTATGTATGTAAATGATTCATATATCATTATAATGTTATTGCTGAAATACAATACTTATAAAAAATATATTTTGTATTTTTTTTTTGGTGTTTCTTTCTCCTACTTTGATGGTATGTTAGTAAATAAAATTTTCCATTTTTATGATTTAAGATCATTTTTCCTCCTATGAAAATCTCAAAATTCCTGAAAATGTGGCTCAAAATAGTGGATTTTGGCCTATTTCAGTATCCCCATTCCGATTCCCTCAAGATCTATTCAGTTTCTTCATGGGTTATTTGTGTGTTTTCTTTCTAGACTCTCTTGAAGAGTTTTAGCTTAATCTGGACCTCTTCCAAGGATCTAGACCCAACTCTTTAAAAACCACTATTTTACATTTTTTGACAAATCATTGGACAATGGCCCTCTCTGTCACTCTTGTATATCTCCTCTCTATGCAAAAAACCCATAAGTTTCATCTAAATTCGACTTAATATGTTATAGTTATGACATAAATACGAAAACAACTCTAGACTTTGTTTTTTTTAAACTGTGGAACATTTTTTTTAAGTGAAATCTACACCATCGATCTCTAGTCAAAAAAAATATGGACTATTGATCTTCTTTCTATCAACGATCTTCAATTAAGAACATATTATTTTATGTGCAAACCAAACCTTCCCACTGATATTCTAGATGCCCGATCACCAACCCTCAACCATTGGTCGTTCTTCTCTGCAATCCAAAATTCACCCACGAATCTCACTAATGCCCAATCACCGGCCATCAATCATCGATCATCTTCATTGAAAAACCCATATCTCCCACAAATCTCGTCGAATCTTGACCATCGGCAATCGACCATCCCTTCATTGACGTGGCACCTATGCTGATGTGGCATGACACGCGGATGATGATCTAACATGACACATCATCCTAATAAATCAACTAGGATGACGTGACATGACATGTGGATGTTGTCGCGGCATGACATGTCATCACCATATTTTCCCCATCGATCATTGGTAGTTTCACTTAGATTTTTCGATGCCCAACCATCGACCATCAATGATTGGAGATGAATGTTGGCCAAACTTCAACATTTTTCCAAACTTGTCGATCTCCAATCCTTCGACTATTGGCGATCTCATATGTCAATTAGTAAAAAATCAACACTTCTCCAAACTTGTTTATCCCTGACCATCGACCATCGGTGATCGAAGGTTTCTATTGACAAACTAAAAAACTTCACCAAATTATGCCGACCCCCAACCATCGATCGTTGGTGATGGGAGATTTCTACTGGTGAATTTTAACACTTCGAAATTTTCGACCAAAACCAAGGTGAATTTGGGCAATCGATCTCCCACTCAAACTGATCACGACCGTTGATTTCCTATGAAATCCAAATGGCTGAAAACGACCATGGACCGTGGATCTTCCTCATTTTCAAGCCACCAAAATAAATCTCATTCATTGATATGGTAACTTTTTCAAACTTTGAGAACATTACAATTTTTAAATTTATCCAAGGTGAATCAAGGTTGTTGATCTCAAAATTTAACACAATCTTGACTATCGATAATATGAAATTTTCCCTATGCTACAACGACCATTGAAATATGAATTTTATCGACCTTCGAGTTCAAATTCGACTATGAAAATCTGTAGATCAAATCCACTAACTTCTCATATAATTATGAATTATTTCAAACTTAAATTCGTCCATGTACTTGGGGATATTCCTCTCAAATATTTCCATTTTCCCATATTTTTCTCAGATCAAAGTCTACGACAACGAATTTCTCAAATCCGCACTCGTTTTGGCCCATACCAGTCTAATGTTTCAACTAGAATTTGTGATACCAATCTGTAACATACCCATCCAACTAGAGGTTGGTCACACTATTGTCTGTAACATACCCAACCACTCAGAGGCTAACCACGCTATGTTAAAAACTTACTTCAAAACCAAACTTGAATTATAATAATAATTAATTCAAGAATAAGCATGAAAGAATGCAATAACCACACATGTAATCGTCAATATTCATGTTAAACCATCAGAAAGGAACAATGTTCCATGCACAACAAATAACCAACAAACATGCACACCTAAATACATCTCTTAGAGATAATAATAATACATAGACGAATATACATTAGATAGAAAAAATAGAGAGCACTTGTATTTAATTAAACCATCACCAACTGGCTACAGACCAAGGATGTTCCTCCCAACCATAGACATTGTTTTTGCAATTCTCAATAGTAGGTCACTCCTTATCCAGGGCTATGAATCCACAAGGACGAGTCTTAGGCCAAATCTAAAAACACATAAGTTGGGTAAGTATCTCTCTGATTTTTCCAACTACACAACAATCCTAATTTACATCTCTCTTTCCCCTTCCGCCTGCAAAACCCAAAGAAATGAACCCCTTTCTCTTCCATGCAATCCCTTAGGTTCTTCCATTTCTCTCTAGGGATCCAGTTCTACTAGTCAGGAAATATTCATGATCGAAAATCCAAGGATTATGAGCTATGAAGAATTCATTCAGAACTACCATCAATATCATGCCCATAGGAATCCATTCCCACCTGAAATGATCATTAATTCCTCAAAATTATTCTCACAATGACTCTCCTCCACCTTCCATTCATTTCCATGTGCATCCCAAGAGCACACAAATTAGCAAGAGTGAGCGAGGAAAAATCCCAAGGAAATAGTGTAAGAGTAAAATGGAGAAGAAAAAAGAACAACCCCAAAACATCCCACAGGAAGGGTATATATAATTACAAGAACCAACAACTGCATGGTCTCCCCAAGAAACTCATGTCACCCCTTTTCTCAATTAAAACCAAAATGGGTAAATACAATATAATAAAAATACTTATCCCCTTTATCCCGCTCTCTCATGGAATCATAGCCCCCTATCTCTTGTCCTTTTCCGTCTTACAACTGATGATGTATTTTATTAATGTGTGTGTGTGTGTGCATGCTACATTTCTAGGCACTTCGGCCCCTTTCCAACTTTATCAGCTCACCATACTAAGTCACATTTACATAATACATTCTAGTTCATGGGGGTCAAAACTGGGGTGTTACAAAATATCACCACATAATACCATTTGCATATAGGAATTGACTTTCAATCAAGGATGATTAATCTATGAAGGTAAGTTGCAGTCCATCATAAAACTTTGACAATCTATCTAATATTTCTTTGCTAAGTGGAAGGAATTAGAACTTGTTAAAAGGAATTAGCAATGTAGAATGGATTGTTGTTCCACCTGCATTATATGCAACTTTACCTATATATACAAGTATTATCCCCTTTGGCTTCAAAGTGTCATTTGTGTTGCATTCATCATAGATTCGTATAAGAATTTGGAATAATGTTTTTTCTTAAATCTCTTTCATGTTCCCTTCCCCCTGTAAGGAACAAGTGGATGGGCATGTGTATGTTCCTAAATTTTTTCATGGAAATCTCCTTGACAATTTCTCGTTGTTCTCTATTTAACAATCTTCAAATTCTATAATATTCTTTTTTTCTCGAGGAAAAGTGTATTCTTTGTGATCTGGAACTCAAGATTGATACTGTTTTCCATAATAGATTGTTGAGGACTTTGAATATCTTCTTATAAGTCATAATGTTTTCAATCGCGTCTAGATGTTTGAAGGTCAATCACTGTATCATTATTGTTTGCAAGACTATCTAGTTGCTCAAGTGCAGTTTCTAAATTGGCCCATGTTGGGTTGATGTTGTATGCAAAGTTATCCACATTGGTTTGTATTGTTCTTTGATAGAACATACATCAAACCTTCCATGTAACAAAGCTATGTTTTAAGGTGTCTTCACTTTGTTAGAATGTAATGTATAGAATAAGTTTCTCACAACAAAAATTTTCATAGTTGATGTGTTTATTGTATTTGAAAAACTATATTATGTTTTGGTTTTTACTTTTTGCTATGTGTGTACCATTTTTCTTGCACTTAGATAAAAATTATGGAAGGAATATATGCTTAAGAGAAGATGGATTCTCAATTTAGTAATCAACAATGGAGTGGCACATCATGTCCTCTGAATGATCAAGTTCTTTTTTTAGTAGGAATGGTGGCTTAAGCATGAATGTATGTTCACTAGGTGGAGACGTGTTTATGAACACAGTTTCCCTTGAGATGGGATTCAATGGAAGGGAAAGTGTAATATGAACTTCCTGTTGAGTTGAAATTTGTTCAAGATTAATCAATGTATTTCCAAGTGTACATATCATTTGCATAACATCAATTCGACTTGTTTCATGCTCCCTACGTATTGTCCTAAATGCACTTGTCATAGATTTGACAACTTTTGTCATGTAGGAGGAAGAATATGATGTTGTAGAATATGCGTTGAGCATATACCATACATTTGTACTTGCATTCCACATATTTGGAATGTCGTTGGTGAAACTATTGTTCCAAATATGCTACAGATTTTGTTTTAGGAAAATTGTCAGTTGTTTTATTGTAGATTGTAGTAATTGGATGTACTCATCTTCTGTTATCTTTAGCTCTATCAAAAAGTCCTCAAATCTCATTAATTTTCCATAATTTGTTTTCTATATAAATGTGAGTAGAGATTTGTATTTCTCAATGAGAACATCGTCGACTAAACTAAGTGGTTCAATGACCTTCATTGTTTTCATTGGCGACACAGGGAAATGTATCTATAATGTGAGTTTATTTGTTTTTTACAACTCTTGGTATGGTGATTCCTATGGACATTATCGAGTAATGGATCCATATGATATTTGTCACAAGCAAATTGGTCCAAAAAAATTTCAATTTGCATGTTATTGTCCTTTCTATATATTGGAGCATTTTCTATCCACAGGATTCCATGTTCGTGTTCACTTCCCCTATTTTGGAACTCTATTACAAAGTAATGTTCTAAATTGTTATGAAGAACTTTTCATCATGACATATCATTTACTTTAAGGCATTGATTTTATGTTTATAGTAACAAGTACATGTAATTGTGTCTTTCCTTATGAGGTAGTCAATATTAGTGACTTCCAATGTATTACTTTGCTTCCTCTTCTTTTTGTTTCTGTGTATCTCATTTATTGTAGTCACCAATGGATTCCAATGATGTTCTGCACTTTTAAATGTGAAAAACAATATTGCAGGGGGCAATTTCTAGATTATTGCAAATGATATCTTGTTGATTTGTTGCAAGTTCTTAGGAGAGATACAAATGTTCCTAAAATCTATGAATCCAATATTGGATTTCAATAGTTTCTCTAATTTTTATTTGTAATTGAATTCTTTTGATAATATATTCCTTCCATACAACTGATCTTTTCTTATTCGCACCCATAAGTAGGACAACACATTCACAATTATTATTCACACTGTCTTGAAAAACAACTTTTTTATGTGAAATGAGAAACCACCACTTGCTTGGAACATTTTCCATTTGACTATTTTTTTATAGCTAAAACATTTTGTAATGTCATCATCATGCAAGTCTCCATACAAAAGTGCGGGGAAGTTCATTTATTCTACATATTTTTCCATGAAAATTCCAACTAGATGTTGTTCTTCAGTAGCTACGAGTTCAAAAATCTTGTCATGCAAGTCACGAATGCATTGCGAATCTATTAGTCCATGAATCAAAGTCTTGATAGGGTTTTTTTTGTATGATTCATCATATGTATCACTTTAATTATTAGTCTCTACATTTTGTATGGAGTTGGCATTACCTTATTGAAGAACATGATTCCAGTCCTCATTTATAGAGATGTTTTCGGCCCTGTACAAGTTTCTGGAACTTGATTCTTTCAATGCTCTCATGATGATGTTGGCATGTACTCTACCTATCTAGTATGCATTATTGTATTGAAAATGCCACTTCAAGGAAACATCTATTTTCAGGGTTTCATCCATTGATTGCAACAATAGTTTTTCCACAACATCGATATGGATAGGTACATTGATAATTGATCATGTTACACCCATTTGGGGTCATTTATAACCCCATGGTCTAATCTGCACAAATGCGATTTTCAATGACACAAGTCTATCTTGAACTTTTGAAAGTGTAGTTACATATGGTAGTGGTCTGTTACATCTTATTTGGTCTAGTGTTGTAGATTGCAACACTTTTCCATTTTGGAGTGACCTTTTGCATGAGACACATTATTTTCCACCGGAGAATGTTCTCTCATTCATTGTCAAGATCATATATTATTTTTCCAATTTGTGGGTGAAACATTTAATGCTCCTTTGGAAATGTAGTTCCTCACAAATTCCACATATGTTCCTAGGTGTGTCTTTAATTTGTTCCATATACACTTGTTTTTCATTTTTCTTTTGTAGATGGGAATCCCTAATGGGTATCTGTTGTATTTCCTTCTTGGTATTGCAAAGTGTTTTCTTTAATCCATGGAAATTTATTATTGGACTTCTAACAGAATGATGCCTGACGTTGGATATACAATTTTTTTTTTGTCTTTCACATATTTTCTTTCTCAATTATTGGTAAGTGATTTTACACATATGAAATAGAAATAGACCTGCTTGGTGGTAGGAGATTTGGAGGTTGGAACAACTATTTGTTGAAAGGAATATCTGTGAACAGTTTTCAAGGTGTGAAGTTTGTTGGGCTTCTACATTGACCATTTGTTTCTTGTCCTCAACAAAGAACATGCGAATGAAGTTGTGTTTTTCACGTTTGATTTTTTTTAGCTGGTGGTAAGTAATCTTAGGATTCTTACTAGGGATTTCTAATTCTCAATGATGACATGGCTTGAAGCCATCACTTTTATTTCTTAGCATTGTTGTTATTGTACAATGTTGGACAAGTGCATGATGATATTTTTCCAGCACATGGACATGAAGCATAATGCCATTTGTTTTACATGTTGGATTCAATGATCTTCTAATTGTATGGAAATTGACCCCATCCACCATGATCAGACCTATTGCAACCTGGTTACAATGTAGAGTGCATTCTCGATTGCAATTTTCTCTTCCCAATGGTTGATGGTGGATGTGTAATGTATCTGCTTCAAATGACATAACATCAATTTTTTATTGCAATTTGAATTAGTAGTGTAGTAGTTGAAAATGTTATTTGCAAGGGAATACCAAGCCTGGATATTTACTTGGAATATGATTTATACCCATTTTAAACAAAATGACCCTCCCTATATATTTCCCTTTTCATATGGAATTGACATGTTTATTAGATATTCTTTCTAACTCCCAATTGTTGGTACACTTTGTATGACATCAGGTGTGACATGTTGATGCAAACAATGAAAGGCATTGTGATTTCCACCCATAAGTGCATTGTGAAAGGAATTGACAATGTATAGTCTTAGAAAGTGTACATCGAACTCTGTCATGACCGAGTATCAAAGAATAGTGAACAAAATCAAGCCACAACTAATTGTACTAGTTGCTACTATTTCCAATCCACCAATATGCATGCCATGCATAATACATTTCCAATGGAATTAAAGGTTTTTGCACACTAGTGACAAGTAAGTATTAGATCTTCCAAAATTTCATATGGATGATGTTTTATAAAACAATGGTTTGTAATAACCACCAAGAGGATAAGTTTCATGGAACAAGATGCAATACAGATTTGTACTTGTGTTTTTTTTAATAGAAAGTACCTTCTCTTCCTTGTTAGTGACCAAATTGAAATTAATATATTTATCCATTTGGCTAGCCATCATATGAAAAATGTATCCCCCCATAGCACTCTCTCATTTTTAGGTTGGTTTGCAGATGTGGATACCTAAATATTTGAAATATATGGACCACCATCATGAATTCCATGCAACTGATACAAAAATTCATATGCCAATTCATATCAAAATGATTCTCATGCATCAATCTCACCATTGTGGGGATGTAATCTATCATTGCATGGTGTATTTCAACTGAAGAATAATCGAAATGCAATAGAACTTCAAGTGAATCAAACAAATAGTCCCCCATAGTGTATGAAAACAAAACTAATATGAAAAGATTGTTGTTAAATAGTACTTAGTGGTTCTTGGTATCTACAGTCGAGCATGTGTTCAATTGATAGCTTTTAACATATACTATTTCTTCCATCTTCTAATTTGTGTATCTCAAGTTATTTTTAAGCAATGTTTAATATATTATGCAAGTAGAAAAAAAAAGAACAATGCATATTCCATAATGCAGACCCGTTTTCTTGTCCTTATTTCGTTTCTCTATCTTTGGTGTCCTAAAATTGAACATTTTGTACTCACAGTAATTTGTTCCTAGAGAGAAACACAACAACGCGTATTTAAGTACACCAGATACACAACAAAAAATAAACAATATTATAATATAATTTCTTGTTATATGGAAAGATTGAATGTTGTACACAAAACATATATGAACATGTATCAAATACACAAGAAAAAGGTAATGCGGAGAATCTTGGTGCTTGTTGTCCCAGTACCCCAGTGGGACAATATTCCATCCCTTGTTTCCCTTCCTTCATCATATATAAGAAGGAGGATGAATATCATGACATGGACATGATGCATTATTCCACCATTCCCTCGCAAACAAGCCTCTGATCATAACACTCGATATAATGATGACATAAAGGATTTGTTGGACATGATGTTATGGTGTTGGCATTGATGTCATTTTATGGTGTTGTCATGGATGTAGAAAGGGGAAGAATGTTGGGCATGGTCTTATGGAGTTGTCATTGATGTCAAATAGGGATAATATGGTATTTTCATTGAGACAAAATGTTGATATGTCATTGATGTCAAAATGGTTCAATATGGTATTGAAAAACCCATGCATTATCAAAATACTATGCATGAATCTACACATAAAAATTGGAAACCTTGGTAACAAACCACTGTGAAAATATGAATTTCATATGCATAAAAGACTAATGTTGGCTATAAATCTACAAATTCTAAACTATAATACAATGGTAGATTAATGTGCCAAGGAATGGCATGCATACATTAGTAAACTTTGGAAATGTAATACAAATAATCGTTTTGGTATTTACTTTCCAAGCTTGGATACATCGTAAAACAAAAAAATCTAACTCTAGATGAGGAAAATAATGAATAATTCCAAGTAGAGATACAATTGTAATATGGGTGACTCACAAGGAAAATGTCCAAACATATCACAAAAAAACCAATGGAAAGCACAAGAGGAGTAAAATATTCCATCAATGTGCCCATAAAAGACATAAAATATAGGGTCGTTAGATTGTGGAGAGAAGACAAACTGAACCATCAATCTGGTTGGCACCAAGATCAGATATGGAGCAATCATAAATAAACAACCCTAATATAATTCACAATTCAAAACACAGGCAATTTAATGGAACAAGGCGGACATGAAAAGTATATTATGCTAAATTTAATTATCCACAACATAGTTACCAACTTAACGAGAACTCTACAAAGTTCTCATTTTTGGGGGGGTCAATATTTTTACCCTATTTTTAAAAAAGTTTCTACAGGTAACACCCCCCTTCCCTTTTTAGGTTTGTTTTTTATATTTTTAATTTTATGATACAAATGTTTCCACTTTTTTTTTTAAATTCTTGTTTTTTCATCTATTTCAAAATTCTCTCTCTCTCTCTCTCTATATATAT
>JZKD02S1810584.1:438711-452037 GCA_000966675.3 Picea glauca
TTTTTTTCTACTCATTATATGCTTTTGTGCTTTTAAAATCAAAAGTACTTTTACTTATTTGTCTCCTCATCATGTGCTTTTACCAATCAAACAAAAAGATCCCCTAATGAAGACAATGCAATCCATCAAAAATTGAAAGCAACGACGATAACTACGACAACAACGAATGGGATTAAAATTGGTCTAAAGAAAGGTAAAAGATTAATGATGATGATGATGATGGTGGTGGTGGTGGTGGTGGTGGTGGTGGTTAATGTCTTAAAGTTTCTCTATGTGATTTTAAGAAAGGTAAAATATTATTTGTATTTCTTTATAACGTTATTTTGATGTTCAAAAAGAATTAGGAGAAGTTTTCCAATATCGCTATAGTTTTGATGAATTAAAAGGTTAGGAAAACATATATTTTGAAAAATGATATCTAATTTAGAGACTCCAAGAGAAAGTGTTTTTCAAATATTTACATTAAGAGAAATCAAATACATTTCATAAGTCAATATGAGAGAAATATGTAATATATACATATCTATATCTCATTTGATATGTATGTTTCATAAATAAACTAAATATAATATTAATATATTTTTTTTTATATTGCATTATATATATATATATATATATATATATATATATATATATATATATATATATATATATATATATCTTAATAAAGAAATCTAGTTAATTTAAGTATCTATAAGTTTTTATTTATGATTTTTTAACTTTTGTAGTTAATAGATTTAATTAATAAAAAAATATATATTAATTCTTAAAATAAATTGTATTAATAATTAGTTTGAGCTTTAAACATGTTTAATAACATCCATTTTCTCCTTAAAATGACAGATTAAAAATCAAAATAGAAGAGATTTAAGTTAAAGAATAAAGTTGTTTCATAAAAAAATCTCACTTCTTACAAACTAAAAGATTTAGTATTCTAATACTTGACATATAACTAAATTACAATTTTAAATTAAATTATTATTATAAAATAAAATTAAACAAAAAGAACAAACCACTTTATTCTTATTATCATTTAAAATAGATATCTATCATTGATTTTTGGGTGGTCCAATATTTATGTAATTTTCAACTTTACTCAAGTGCTACATTTCATTATCATAAATATTTCCACCTTAGTTCTAAAATACTACATTTCAATATCATAAACATTTATGCTAATTTAGAATGCAATCCCTTTCAATAACTAATTTTATAAGACACCAATCTTCATCTCATAATTCCAATACCTTTACTTTTTTTTTCCTCTCATTATATGCTTTTGTGCTTTTAAAATAAAGAGTAAGTTTACTTATTTTTCTCCTCATCATGTACTTTGGTAAAATAGATATATATGATTGATTTTTTAGTGGTCCAATATTTTATATAATATTCTATTTTACTAAATTGCTACATATCTTCATCATAAACATTTTCACCTTAATTTTAAAATACTAGATTTCAGTGTCCTAAACATTTATGTTAATTTAAAATGCAATCTCTTTTAATAACTAATTTTATAAGACAGCAATCTTCATCTCATAATTCCAATACATTTTTATTTTTCTACTCATTATATGCTTTTGTGCTTTTAAAATCAAGATCATCATGTACTTTGATAAAATAGATATATATGATTGATTTTTTAGTGGTCCAATATTTTATATAATATTCTATTTTACTAAAGTGCTACATATCTTCATCATAAACATTTTCACCTTAATTTTAAAATACTAGATTTCAGTGTCCTAAACATTTATGTTAATTTAAAATACAATCTCTTTCAATAACTAATTTTATAAGACAGCAATCTTCATCTCATAATTCCAATACATTTTTATTTTTCTACTCATTATATGCTTTTGTGCTTTTAAAATCAAGAGTACGGTTACTTCTTTTTATCCTCATCATGTGCGTTCACCAATCAAACAAAGAGATGCCCTAATGAAGGCAGTGCCATCCATCAAAATTGAAAGTGACACATCGTGCGTGCTAAAATAGACAGTGCGATTTCTTTAGATACGTTTTAAAAGACGCCGAATAGTAATTGACAGCTTGTTATTTTCTCTGACCTCTCATGTCTTTGTTTTACCAAAGGACGAAGATATTTAATATATAATTGAATAAAGCGGTGGAATCAAAAGATAAAGTTACCAAATCGGAAAGTCTTCTGATTTTGCCATCACAATCATCTCTAAACACCAGGGCTTCTTCTCTCTACCATCAGTTTTCAAACGGTTCGGTGCGTATTCTCTCTACCATCAGTTTTCAAACCGTTAGGTGGATATTCGATCGACGCACCCAAAACCCTAATTTTATTTGTAACGTATACTTTTCAAACCATTAGGTGATTATTTGATCGACCCACTCAAAACCCTAATTTTATTTGTAACGTATACTTACTTCCGAGGGCGACGTGTCCGCGTGAGAGGCATAATGGACAGGCAAAGGGAGCTGAGCTCTCATTTTCAAAATGCGACAAAACAGAAAGCATCCCCTCACATGGCTAAAATAGAAAATCCTTATCGCCTCATTCTCAGTGCTCAGTGTTTTGTCAATCATCTATCTGTGGGCAGCAGAGTAATAAATATAAATATCATGTATCTGTGGGCAGCGGAGTAATAAATATAAATATCATGTATCTGTGGGCAGCGGAATAATAAATATAAATATCCGGTATCTATCAGCCGTGGAGTAATAAATATAAAAATCGTGTATCTATCAGCAGCGGAGTAATAAATATTGTATATGACAGATTTGGATACATATATATTCCATCATATATAACAATTTAGTACTCTGAATAGTAATTTATAGTTAATGTATTTCATCTTCATTATCCATTTCCAACACGGAAAGAAAATGTATATATTCACAAGTTTCGACGAGTACAAAGTGCGGTGCATGCTGGATCTATTGTTTGGAATAACTGATCACGAATTCCTCGCTATATTATGAGTTTCTTCTCGCTGGAAAATCGTACTGCAGAGTTTCACATTGAAAGGTGACCCATTCGGAAAAGTGATTGCAGAATGAAAAATTCGGTCACAAATAATATCATTGCGTGCAGAATGAAAAATTCGGTCACAAATAATATCATTGCATCCAAACACTAGCCAAGTACGTAAAGTCTATTTGAATTTTTCCCTATAGACAAAGCCCATACACTGATACGGGACTTATGCCTTTATCTCCTGTAAATCCGTAAACGTCATCTGAGATTCCAAAAAGCCTTCAATGCAAGTACAAATTTCAACTTTATGTATAGTCGCACAAAAACCAGAATGAAATAGAAAACCAACGTACGAAGCCAACAGTAGATATTGGCTACCATCTCACCCAAATGCCCTAAATATTGACTATAAAAAGCAAGGAGAAGATCCAACAAGAGGCTTGGGCGTAGTTTAGACGCATAACCGTTTTTTAAAAGTGAGAGAGTTAATAAGATTTTGTTACATTAAAATGAAGATTCAGATAAGTATGGTATAAATATGGTGGTCATGGATTAAACAAAATAGTATTTCCATCATCATCTATATATAATTATAATTAACCATAAAATTAGTTTATTAACAATTATTGAATTGAGAGTAACTGGATAAACACCTTAATAAAAAAAATTAAATAAAAAATAAATAATTGCATATTAGTAACATGTATATCACAATATCTATTAAAATCTAAATCTATTTTTTTAAGGTATAATTTTTTATAACATATTATAAAGAAATTAATATATCACATGGATTTAAATTATAAAAATT
Organism: Picea glauca; assembly: GCA_000966675.3. Classification (NCBI taxonomy): domain Eukaryota; kingdom Viridiplantae; phylum Streptophyta; class Pinopsida; order Pinales; family Pinaceae; genus Picea; species Picea glauca. The sequence continues at coordinate 442,473 of JZKD02S1810584.1, forward strand.
TACATCTTAATAAATTTTATATTTCTTAGTATTTAATAAATAGATGGAAATAATGTGGAATAAATGTAGAGATATGAAAATTACTATGATAAAAATGATTATTATCATACACTCACACCAACTTTAATGTATCTAAAGTTAAAAAAGATAAGGAACTAATTGATTTTATTAAATTTTTGGTTTTTATGATATAAAAAAAGATAAGGAACTAATTGATTTTATTAAATTTTTGGTTTTTATGATATAAAAGATTGGGGATAAGATCTAAAGCAATCTATTATAAATCCATATTCCATTAGATTATAATATACATTAAGTGATTGCACCTAGAAAAACTAGGTACATCCTACACTTAATATTTAAGAGATTGTAACAATTACCTCATCCATTAGTGCAAATCTTAGCATGCTTATATGTCGTCCCAATATAATATGTTATACAAAATAAAAAAACATAGTAATAATAAATTTAATATAAGATAAATAATAATTATTCATAATCTTATACTTATATCAAGTGTAAAATAAAATTATATCAACTATTAAAAAAATCTAACTTCTCAATAGTTATATATATATATATATATATATATATATATATAATTCCTATTTATTTAATATGATTGTTAATGTATTAAGAAGTAAGGTCAATCTCTACAAGAGTGGTTTGATCCTACACTTTGCGAGATTTCCCAAATTTTCCACACAATATGGCTATCATATATCTTTATGGGCACGAATTAAATGGATGGAAAAACACACACGACTACAACACAAAGTAGCAATTACTTAATCTAATCTCACCTATGCTCACTCACATGTTTCATTTCTCTTCCAAGGTCCCTAGGCCCTCCTGTGAGGGAGTCAAGCCCAATCCGACTCTCATACCACATTAAAATGAAAGAGTAGAGTATTACACACAAATAATCAATTACAAATATCTGAATACGATTTACAATGCATTTGGACTCTATATTATTTAGAGTGCATAGGTTGTATGTGAGATCCTTGTTTGGTGTGTTGTTGAGATATTCTCTCAACCTATCCTTTGTATTTGGAATATGTTAGATCTTATAACAACCTATGCAATCTATATAATAGAGTCAAAATTTATTGTAAATCGTATTCATATATTCTAATTGATCATTTGTGTGAATATGTAACATCCCGCTCTTGTGCACACATGATTTGACTTATTCCTTGAGGATACTTGCGTGCAAGTGATCCGGTTCATTATATGATTGTGTTCTTTGCTTATGGATTCCGATGATGATGCTTATGGATTATGATGTTATGTCATTTGATTATCTATGTATAGACAGGTGCTATTGATAGGTTTCTCCTGAGTGTAGAAAACTTGATATATTGAGGATGTCGATGGCATCGGTGAACCTCCTTGGACTCCAGATCGATTCAGGGAGTGGACTGTATGGTTTGGGTATTTATGTTTAGTCATATGTGACATATGAGCACACATATTATGATGTTTTTATGGATAGTTGGCATGTTTCTTTGATGGATGCAGGCTGACGATTGCCTGCTAGTCAAACTCACATTAGGAGTAAAGGGGATATGCACAACAACCAGAGATATTGAGGGAGAGGTGTGGTAGCAACCGTCCCACATCCTACTATCACTCCCGTCGTGGCTCGAATTGTAGGTTAACGATTACCTAGTTTGAGAGATCCACGATTTCGTGAGGGTAGACTGAGACAATCACTCACAAAGATTCTAAGGGGCATGCAATAAGGCACGGTCGTTAGTACTTGGAGGCCCTTAGTCTCCCACAAAGTTTCCTGATGGAGTATTGACTCCAAGGGTTGGACAACTACCAAAATCAGTCAAAGGCGAGTGACACCCTTAGAGCACGCAGTGCGTCTTGAAGGGCACGTCGCATAATTAAAACATAAACAAAGGCGAGTGGCACTGTTGGAGCACGTACTATGTCTTGAAGGGAACGTCACGATTTTAACACGAGTGAGTCAATGAACCTAGGTGCCTAGAAAACAATATTTTATTTTGACATGGCGAGCCTTAAAATAAATGTTGAACGAGTAAATTTTATTAATTATAAATTTCTCTTAAAAATGCTAATCCTAGTTGAAATTTAAGCCAAGGTCTAAATAGGGTAAGAAGACAAAAAAAAAAATCAATTAATAAGAGGGGGATGAAGAAAAAAAAATCAATTAAGAATTTAAAGGAGAAATAATTTATTTATGAACTAATTGTTGTTTATGTGCAAGACATGTTCATCTGGAAATTAGACAAAAAGGGGAAATGAATGCAAAACATAATCTGGAACATAAAAATGAATCTAGTCTAGAAAACTTTCCTAAATAAAACTCAACTAAGTTTTAAGAAAGGCATCAGTCATTAAAGAAAATTGAGGGAATAGAGGGACATCTAGGAGCATTTTTAGGAATGCTTTTACGATGGATGATGATACTTGGAAATTAAATAAATGAATATCTAGCGCAATTAAGGGATCGAGTGACACGTGTATGGGGGAAAGAATTTTCTAATTAATTTTTAATAAAAACAATTTAACGTGCAATTGACAAGTGTCACAAAGAAGAACTCTATAAAAGTAATGGCAAGGAAGAGGAAGGGATCACAACTGGTATGTGTAAGGTTATGTTGTCAAAATTTCTTTGACTGATTTTTCTTGTGGGAGTTGGGATACTCAGCTTGAATAGAGAGTGGTAGCTTGACCTTGGGAGATGGGAGCTATATTTTCTCTGGTTTTGTGTGCGTGGCCCTTTGCGGCTCAGGGGGCTAAGGGGGGAGAAGAGTATCCCTAGCGTTGGTTGGGAGGTACTGGTGAGGTATCAACGATTAGCAATAAGGGAGATGGATGGAGCGCAAGAAAGCGACAACAACTTCAGATTATTCACCTTTTGTTATTGTATGGTATTTAATTTGAAAAACTCTTTTATTTTTAAGTTGTATAATCATATTGTGTTAAAGGCGTAAACTTGGTTCCCAAGTGAAGATCGTTCTCATCATTTTTTTTTTCTATGACATTGAACGCATGTATTATATTGTTTAATAAGATTTTGATGTGTATGGGTTTGCATGACTGTTTTCCCACATGTACACTACATTGACAATTTCATTGTATGTAATAGAATGGTATTTTTCTGTCGCAAGACCTTCAGATAATGTGTAAAACGAATACAATAACATGGTGCAACTCTTTGACGATTAAGTCTTCACCTTGTATTTTATTATCTGTTATTGCTTTTTGATTCGCCCAGAAGACCCTTTTTATTTACTTGAGTTGTGTGCTTACAACCTACCCACTGCGCATATTCCTTTATTGTGCAGGCATTCACCCATTGTTATAGCACTCATCCCAACCATCGAATTACGACCTTGCGATTTTATTCATCCTTAGAAACGTAGAGATCCTTTCCAGTGTTTGGCAAAGATTGCTCCTCCCCCTGTAGTGAATTTTGTCAGAGGTTCCTCTTCCAGCTATTAGAAAGGATCCCTCTCTTGCAGCGTGATACTTTTCTCCCTTCTAAAACCATGCCAGGGAAGTTGGAACTCGTTGTGTCCTCACGGATATCTTGGAACGGTGCCAGGATGACATATAGAATGTCGAGCTCCTGGCCTTGTGAGCCTCACCCTGATTAAAAATGGCTGCCAATGCCTGCATGATTCCCTTTCCTTCACTCTTGAACGCGGCCTTCTTGTTTTTTAATTTTGAAACACCCTTGACGAAATCGATCTAGCTGGAAGGATTTGATTTCCGCGTACCTAGCTACCTCCTTGACAAAACTAGGAAAACTAGATAATTCGACATCAAGGACTCTGCAATTTTAGCTTGGGATTCACTGTCTGTTAATTTTAAATCATGTTGCCTAAGTATCTCCCTTTTACCTCCTTATCGGATCAGGATGTTCCTTTTCGACCCCCCTCTCTGTCCATAATGATAACTACCTTACGTTCCATTGGACTGCAAGATGGCTCTAATCTGTGCGTTGCGGGTGAGGTTATGTCTCATTTTCTCCTTAGTGGATTAAATAGAATATGGAGATCTTGCCTTTCACGGTTATGACATGACCTTACCTAACTATGTTTTATTAATCACCAATCTAAGGATAGATTCGATGACTTATCTAACTGTTTAGTTCATTTTCCTTGTCCCCCTTAACTAAACCAGTCAGATAGTTGAACATTAACCTTCGTCATAAGATGGTAATCAACATGGGTCCTCCTTAAAATCATAAATGGAATAATAAGACAATGCTAGATTTCTGGTTAGTAGATATGGAAGTGGCCTCCTCTCCCTTCCCTAGTAGATTGCAGTTTAGAAATGGGGTCATCTTGATTATGGTTGAAAGTTGAGAAATTTATTTAGAAAAGGCAATTTTTATATACTACTTTATAAACGAGTTTATTGTTTATTGTTCTTAATTGTTTCCCTTGTGCCATAAGCATTTAGGGTTTTAATGATTTCCTTGGTACCATCCTTCTAGTTAATGTTGATTGATTAGTTTTATTGATTTAAATAAATTCATAACCAACATTGGATACCTAATGTAAATGTGGTGTTTTATTTGATTGTCTTCCTTTAGGTTCTCCTAATATCTAGGAGTTCTAGACCCCTTTTTACATACTCCAAGAAGTTTCCTTGAAGAGGTTAGATGTATATTTATGCTACATGTTTTCAAGATTGTATTGTGCACTTGACTTACTCCCTTACCCATGTTGTTACTAGAAGGAAGAACTTGGTAGCAATTTCGATGCACCTTAAATTATTGTGGTTTTTCGTTGAATAAGTATTTATTTCTCTTGCACCCATGAAAAGTGTTGTTGTATGATCGATTGTGTGTTTTATTCCTGACGCCAAGGAATTTAACTATTCATTTCTGTCACACCTCGATCTTAATGTGATTGGAACTCTTGCACAATTGAATTAAAGTAATGATTACTCTCACTCCTCTACACATGTTGTTGTGTGATGGTTTAGAAATTAGCTTACCCTTGCGCAGTTGTACCAAGAAATTTATATCTTGTTAGTAGATTTCTCACGAACACAAATATATGATGTAATGAATGATTTTGTAGACTTTGGACTTCTTGCGCCTTGTAAATTTGTTGATGTGTATTGACTAAGTAATGGGTTCTATGGCGCCATTGAATTAATATTGATACTGAAAGGTTTATCGATTATTCGTTTGTGCCTTATTGTAATTGATACCTACCTATGCCATGATATATATATATAGCTATGTGTGGATGGACATGTGTGTAGTACCTTGGCGCCCCCAAAAATACATAATTTAAATGAATGTTTACCTTGTGTTGGTGACCTATAATCATAGATAACTCGATTCTTCGGCTGTTGATTTGGTGTTGCTCCCATGATAAAGACATCTGGCTTGCTTGATTCAATTTTCCCCTCCGTCTTTTCACCCGATCCTTCATCAACCTACTGCATCCTTCATCCACCTTATGCACCCTCTCTCCCTTGCCCATTTGTCTCATTGACTACTTCTCACCTGCCTCTCATCCCTCCATGAATAAACAAACTTAGGATAATAAACAAATAATTAAGTTAATATTAAATAGTTAGTGGCATTTTTCTAATGCTCATTAGCCTAATAAAATTATTTTAATAGGATAATTTAAAATAAAATAATGATTAGATTAATTATTAATTAATTAGTAATTAGTAATTAACTTAGTGTGATTAAGTTAGTATTTAGGTTAATTTTTTTAAGTTGACATTAATCAAATAATAAAAAACATAATAAAATATTAAAACAAAAATCATAATAAACAAACAATAAATAAAATATATAAAAATTAAAACAAAACAAAGTAATAAAACTAATAAATAAAAACAAAATACAATATATAACAAATAAACACAAAATATAAAATACTAATATTAAAATAAACTAACACATGTAATAAAACAAAAATCAAAATAAAAATAAAAAAATCAAACTAAAATATTATCCTAAGTTTCTACCCACCCTTCCCATGCATATTGGACCCCCCTCGCCCCACGTCCCATCAACTCAGGGGTCTGATATGAGTTGTTTCATAATACCACTCCCGAACACTTGGCATCTCCACAAGCCAACGCACCACCGCCCCCTAAAACCACTTGCCACCTCACGGGGGTCCGGAATACCACGTTTCTCCAAAAAATTGCTTTCCCCAATTAAAAAAAAAAACTGCCCATTTTTGCCTGTTCAATATGTCATCTTCCAAAGCCGATTCTGGGCAAACGAAAATGAATTTTGAAAAACTGAGAGAGTTTTTTCTCTATAATGGGATGAAGAACAAAAGCATCTCTAAGTTTTTTCACAGGTGCCACCAGTTGGGAGAATCGAAGCCATCTTCGAGCCCAATTTTTTCAGTTTTTCATTTTTTCTGTTACAGTCCTGATTTTGCAGGGGATGTTTCGGCGAGATGGAGGCGAATTTGGAGAAATCAAAGGAGTTTTTTGTCCAGAATAGGATCATATACAATAAAATCCTTTCATTTTTTCCCAGGTGTTAGCATTGAACATAAACAGATGTCTGAGTGGACCCCTTTTTCACAGAAATTCGGCCCGTCTTTCATGGCGGATAGTTCAGGATTTTTAGGGATTTTTATTCCTATTTTTGGACAAGGTGGCTGAATTCGACTTCCTGAGAGTGAGGAGAGGCTTGTTTATATATTATAATGAATCAAATGTGCAAGTGGGATCAACAGGGACCATGATTTAATTTGTATTAGAGCTCACAGAGCCTCGATGGATTCATAGTTCAGTAATACAGTGATATACTGCAAGATTCTTGTGAGTACTTTGACTGGTGATGTGCATCCCTCTTTGTAAATTTGTTTTTCTATTATCATAATTAATTTCTGCCTCTGAATTATTTCGAGAAGATTAAGAACATAATTGGTTTTAATGTACCCTCTGTCTCTGGCTTGGTATAGTTTTTTATGTTTTCCACTGAAGATTAAACTCAAAATTCTTAATTTCTCTGTGTTTAATTGGATTTCTTGACCTATTTCATCTCTCCCTTTTCATTTAAATTAAAGGATCCAGTGAGTTTTCTATTTTTCCCTACAAATATTAGCCTATTGACATGGATTTTTAATCATTCGTTACAGTGACTCCATAGACCATGGTTTCTCTTCTCTGCCCCTACCCAATTCCTAAAAAACAAATCCTATTCTGCATAGCTAGCCTAAGATACATACATAAACAAAGTTAAATCTGACAGAGAGATCCCTCTCTGAGTCTTGGAAGGATATATCCAAGACTCGAAGTGGTTTTGATGTTTCCCCTATGACTGCCTCCATAACCTTGGGCAAATTACAGGGTGCTAACACCTTGCGCCATTGATTATTGGATGATTTATTAAATGGTATTGCTTGCATATTGGAATAATCATGGATGTACAATGTACTTTAGCTTGATTACTCATGTGCCCTTCATTAATGGTGATGCATGAATAGTTTAGTAATGAAATTTACTTGCGCACCTTATGAATATATTATCTTTGATTATGTTGTTTTAGCTAGCTGCTTGGATACGATTGTGCTAGTGGGATGTAGACACTTCCTTGTTCCTCAAAACAATTGCTAGCCCTGAGACCTTAAATGGTTGAAATCAATTGGAGGTCTTGAGTGTTGCTTATGTGTCATGGACGTCCTAACCTTGCAGGGCAGGTTGAGCGAGTACTCATATTATATTTCTTTATCTGATTGAATGTTGTTGTAAATTGGTTCAAGTTTTTGTGAGGTGATATTATGCTATGCTATCATGTTTATGTGTCACTATCATTCGTTGACGAGTTGATTGCATCATTAGTGATTTCCATGATGAGTAACTGGTATTGGTTTACTTATGATGTTGTTAAATAGGCACTACCATGATCTTGTGCTGATGTTAATCTCTTATTGCAATTTTTTTTTACCTTTGTGATTCGAATTTTCTTAAGTGTAACAGAGGGATTTTACATATGGTATGAGAGTGGGTTCAACCCTACGACTGTAGATAGTCACGCCTTCCACTGTACTATACTTTTTATTAATAACTTAGAGCTAATTAAAATTTTAACTTGACCATGTGGTAATCATGGTTAGAGGATGCCACGAAGGTTCACAATGTGGTGCTAGGGGAGGAGGTGTGATGCCTCTAGAAGCACCTGCACCCTTGGGGTCTAACCCCCAAAGCGAAGAACAAGTCTTTGGGCTCGAGCTTATTTCTATAATGGATGTGGATGGTCAAACAAGGTCCTTCGAGGGAATTGTCACATGCCTTAATTAACTGTTTAGATAGAGATGAGGCTAGGATGTCTGTACCACTGATGGTACACAATGCACCCCAACTGGTACTGGTAGGGTACACAAGGAACTTGAGAAGGTCAAGTTTCCCAAGTTCTTGGGTGCCACAAACAACACAACCACTGAGGCATCGTTGGAGATCATGGCGATGTGATTTTCACCTAATGATTTCACCTCCAACATGAAGGTCTGCGTAGCAGTATTTCAGTTGAAGGGGGAGCACTCTCTATGGTGGAAAACGCTCCTGCCTCAACTAAACATGGTTTTCGGAGACATGTCATGGGAAATATTCGAGGAACGGTTCTGGGAGAGGTTTGTCAGAGGAAATCATTGAGTGCCAACTCAATGAGTTCAAGAGCAGATATTGGCTACCATATTGGCTACCATCTCACCTAAATACCCTAAACATTGACTATAACAAGCAAGGAGAAGATCCAACAAGATGGTTCGACATAGTTTAGAGTCAAAGCCTTTTTTAAAAATTGAATATTCAGATAAGTATGGTATAAATATGGTGGTCATGGATTAAACAAAATAGTATTTCCATCATCATCTATATATAATTATAATTAACCATAAAATTAGTTTATTAACAATTATTGTATTGAGAGTAATTGGAAAAATATCTTAATAAAGAAAATTAAATAAAAAAATACATAATTCCATATTAGTAACATGTACATTATAAAGTCTGTTAAAATCTAAATCAATCAATTTTTTTAAGATATAAATTTTTATTACATATTATAAAGGAATTAATACATACCATGGAATTAAATTATAAAAAATTACATCTTAACAAATTTGATCCTTCTTAGTATTTAATAAATAGATGGAAATAATGTGGGGATATGAAAATTACTATGATAAATATGATTATTATCATCCACTCATACTAACTTTAATGTATCTAACATTAAAAAATAAAAGATAAGAAACTAATTGATTTTCTTTAACATTTTGTTTTTATAATATGAAAGATTGGGGATAACATCTAAAGAAATCTATTATAAATCTAGATTCCATTAGATTATAATATACACTAAGTGATTGCACCTAGAAAAACTAGGTACATCCTACACCCTAATATTGAAGAGATTGTAACAATTACCTCATCCATTAGTGTAAATCTTCGCATGAGTATATGTGGCCCCAATATAATATGTTATACAAAATAAAAAGAAATACAACAATAATAAATTTAATATGAGATAAATAATATTTCTTCACAATCTTATACTTATATCAACTATAAAATAAAATTA